>BPLR01010362.1:0-20456 GCA_021605095.1 Caerostris extrusa | reverse complement strand
TACGTATTGCTGCAAGTGATGGTTAATATGAGTATGTCTCCCGACGATGCATTACAGGCCTTTACAACGCCTAGGCATGCTGAGTATCAAATTACTCAATTTGATCTTTGGGAATATTACACCACTCATCATGCAATGCACTCCGAAGTTCCGATTGACAGGTGGGAGGGGGTTGACGGGCTGTACTTGTCGTCCAAGCATATCCCACACATGCCTATTGATTCAAGTCCGGTGAGTATGCTGGCCAATCCATACGGGTGATATCCTCCAATTGAAGGCATTCGTCTACAATGTTTGCATGGTGAGTGTACGGGCGTTGTCATCCATAAACAGAAATTCAGCACCCATGGCGCCCTTCGAAACAAACGTACATGTTGTTCCAGAATGGCATCCTGATAGATGTGGCCTGTCATCGTTACACTCTGAACATGCAGGCTGTTCTGGAACCAAGAATGATTCCTCCCCAAACGAGCCATCTTGCACCACCGTAACGGTGTCGTTCAATGGTGTTCCCTCTTTGGTGGTAACGGGGTACCTGGCGCTCTCCATATGAAAGTCCATGAGAATCGGACTGCACACTAAACCTGGACTCAAGTCGGAAAACATCAGCACTAGACCGTTACTGTTGCGGTGTCGGGCACGTGCATGCCTCTTACCCAGTATTGATCGACCCGGCGACAAACGAGTTGATGGTAAGTGGAACACATCTGACAGGTTTACGAGCATATAGACCAATGTGCCCTAAGCGTCTGTACACGGTCTGCCTGAAACCGTCCCAAATCGGTAGCTGAAGAGAGCTGACGAGACAGGTCTGATGCTGTGCTCCGTCTGTTTCTTTTGGCAACTGCTAAATACCGGTCCTCATTCGGCGTTGTAACTCGGGGGCGACCTGTGATGTAAAATCTACTCACATTACCATCCTCTTGGAATCGTTGCCAAAGCCTGAAGATGACACACTGGGCGATTCCAAGTTCCTCGGATACTTCCAGCTGGGTACGTCCACATTCCAGTCGTCCGATAATTCTACCGCGTAAAAAATCATCCAATGCTTCTCTTTGTGCCATAATCTATGAGGTTATTGCACTGAAAGGCTTTAAAGCGCTTGTGAACAATTTTACTTTTGCCACCATTCCTTATATACCCCTCTCTTACACTCTCGTCATTGTGACGTGTACTATCCGCGCCATCTGGTGGTTTCTGTAATTTGCATATTCTTCTTCAAGATGTGTGTGATAATTCTACAGGTGAAAATTTTTATTTTAGAGTTCAATTTCTGTGGTTCTGAATTATCCTTAATTTATGCACATGAAGGTATATACGTGTGTGTGTGTGTGTGTGTGTGTGTGTGTGTGTGTGTGTGTGTGTGTGTGTGTGTGTGTGTGTGTGTGTGTGTGTGTGTGTGTGTGTGTGTGTGGAATATACGATAGTATGTAATGTAATATATGTATGTATGATATATAATGTAAATTGAACTCAAATTTTAATAAATTTTCTATATCAATCTCAACACATTATTTTATTTTTAAACGAGATAAGATATGCAAGACTAACTGTGTTTATCTTCAAATTATGTAAACAATAATTCTTAACGTTCTGTCGGTTTGAAACGTCCAAGAACTTTGAAGCAACATCAAGAATAATATTTCTAAAAGAGGTTGGGAGCAAATTTTAATTTCAAAAATTCATATATGTGATATATTTTCAAATAATCGCCACTTATTTATAACATTAGTTATATCATAAAATAAAGATTCTCCATAATATAAGACCATTTCGTTAAATATATGTCTGCGACGGCATGTTTTTTTAACTAAAAGATCTGATGTGCAAATTTCGAAAAAAAAAAGTTTCTTATTGGTTCTCATAATTTTATAAAAGACTACTTTGATATTCAAATCAATATGAAAATTTACGTTAGTTGCACGTCAGATCGCTTGTTTCTATTTAAAACTTTAAATTCTGAACACATCAATAGATAAAACATTTTCATCCTGCAAAAAATATAATATCTATTCTACATGCAAAACTAATGAGGAAAATTAGCATAGAAATTCTTCTTCTTCTTCTTCTTCTTTTTCTTCATTGGCGCAACAGCCCTATGTGAGCCAGAGCCGGCCTGTTGACAGATTTCTTTCTATTCAGGAGATGTTTTTGTTTTTACGGAGTAGGGCGTGCCGCTTTTTTACGCCAACGCTCTACATCATATTAGATAGGACTTAATTTAAATGGATTCCGAACCACTACAAGCATCTATGGCATCACCGGGACTCGTACCTAAACCTGTGGCACCGAGGGCCAGCGCTAATTTTCTTATTTATTTTTAATAAGTAATTTCGGAAAATTACTTTTATTAAAAATTCGAATTTGTTTGAATTTATATTTTCGTTACTTTATAAAATGTTAGATTGAAAATATAACGGAAGTATTATTTGATTTTCCAAGGAATCTAACATTTAAAATCTTCACATGTAAAGCGATAGTCGATATTTGAATGCGTTTAATCCACAAGCGTCGCTCATGAAAGTTTCAGCTTGGCTGAAAAACTAACTCCGTTATATTTCCATACCAGTGAGGCCTAATCAGCTTTTGGATGTTAAACTTTTTTGTTGTGGGACCAAAAATCAACTACAGTAGAACCTCTGTAAGTCGAACTTCAAGGGAGACGCCGAATAATTCGAGTTATAGAGTTTTCGACTTATGGAGGATTTCAACTTACCCGGATTTTGTAAGGAAGTATTCCACTTGTAGAGGGTTTAGATTCTTAGTTAGTGAGGTAAAATAAATAAAAATTCAAGTTACAGAGGAAATAAACATGTTTATTTACAACTTAAAAGTTATATTATGTACTACAATAAAAAATCAAAATAATTCCGAAAACAACCTTGAAAATTAAAATATTACGTATTAAAAAGTCAGTTATTATTTATTTACTTATTTATTTTTTTGCTTTAGACAATTCGACCGTTCACTACCTATAGCCTTATCTAAGCTATAAAGAGCAGAAAAAATTTTTTCTTCCGAGTTGCTATTTCATAGAATTGGTTATTCTATTTACTATATACTCATACATTGTTTTCTAAGAAACAATGACGTGCATTGTCGGCAAATCCTTAAAGTTGGTAACTTATTTTTCTTCAAACTATAGAGGTAATTATTTTCAAATGATCAAGTTGTAAAGGTTGTAAAAGATTGTAAAATCAAACATTGGTAATGTTCGAGATACAGGGTCCAATTTTTTTTCGACCTACGGAGAGAAAATATATACCAAAATGACTTGTGGGGATTGACTAATTATTTCGACTTATAGAGGTTTGAAATTTCGAGTAATAGAGGTTTGGGGCTAGAAGGGAAGAGAACAAAAGATTTTTGAGTTGTGCAGGTTTACGACTTATCGAGGTTCGACTTAAAGAGGTTCTACTGTATTTGGAACCAATTTATATCTTTCCTCGAGAGATGGCAAATCTGCTTTTCTGTCCTTACTGAAACATTCAGTTAAGAGCATTCGCCAGAGACGCTCACTTAAGCAATCAAAACTGAACAGGTTTTAACATATACTACTGTGTCCAAAAGTAAGGCCAATTTTCAATTTAAAATTTCCGCGGGCATATGAAAGTTCAATTTGTTTTCTTTTTTAGGCTTCTAGCACTGATCCTGACAACTGTGTGAAATTTCACGTCAAAATATTCATTAGTGTTTGAGTTACGATTGGTAATGTGAGACGCTAAAACTGATTCCGGCTATTTTTGAAATACATGAATTAATTGGGCAAAGAACTTTGCGTTACAGTTTGTTTGCGAAAACGTATAGAATGTTGCAGAAGACATTCGGTTAGCATTCCTATATCGGAAACAAATGTTTAGAAGTGGTATAAACAGTTCAAAGAAGACAGAGAACGCGTTGAAGACGAAGAGCCCTTTGATCGACCATCAACCTCAACCTACGAAGCTCACGTCCAAAAAAATTAAAGATCTGGTGCTTGAAAACCGTCGATTTACAATTAGAAACCTTGCTGCTGATGTTGGAATTTCAAAAGGATCGTTCAATTCCATTTTGGGCCTGAAACGCCGTCGAAATCTCGATTGGTACCGAAAATACAGAATGCGCCAGCTCACACTGCGTTGTTTCTTCGTGACTTTTTTTCGCCAAAAAGGAAGCCCACATCGTTCCACAATCACCGTATTCACATTGTGGGACTTCTGGCTATTCCCTAAACTCAAACGGCTACTCCGGGGATACCGTTTTGAGTCGACTGAAGAGACTCATCGTGAATCGCCGCGCGCTTTTGAAGGTCATCCCTGCCGATGACTTTTTAGCATTCATTGAGGATTGGAAAAAAGTTGCCTTAAGTGCATTGTGTTCGGAGGGGGATTACTTTGAAGGCGATGAAATAAATTTGGAAGAATAAATAAAGCGTTTTTGAATAAAAAAAAAATTGGTCTTACTTTTTGGGCACAGTAGTAAAATGTGCCAAAAATTATAAGTTTTCCTGAATACATTTTTAATTAACATGATCCAGTGCAAAAGAAGAGATAAAATTTGTCTACAACTCTTAAATTGACAACACAGGAAGTAATTTTTGATATACATTATTATTAAAAAATCTCTCCTAAAAGTATTCAAATTTTGTTAAAAATCGACATTGATTTTTAAATTTAAAGCACATACATTGTTATTCTTCCTTCCGGCAATAATATTAATCTTTCATATCCACCTAACAAAAATAAATTTTGTTTGCATGCAGAAAATGGACCAGTCATTTTCGAAGAAGGGACGAGGTTAAAATCAGCTGGCGGTATTATCTTCAGTAGTTAGTCACTGCTTTCAGAAACGAGGAAATTCTTTAATCGATTGCAATAATAATATGAAAGGATCAATCAATCATCAATCATCAATAGCAGGCTGCCTGATGGAAGTTTTTCTCCACACACGTACGGAGATTTTCAAGGTTTTTCAATTAAAATTGATGCAACTATAAAAATATAATTCTTTAACGAATATGTAGAGGTTTTGAGGATATATGGTATCCATGGACCCATGGATACCCATGGTAGTCGAACAGGAAGGTCCGTTATCATTTCCGTTATTTTTTTAAAAAGTCTACCCTGAAGGCAGTGACTTCTCCTCATCACCCATTTATGGGATCTTTGTGGTATGCATAAAGGGATACATAAGCCCACTGATGTTTACAAGTGACACATGGTGTTTTCACAATACAGGCCACTGATGTGATCTGTGGTGGTGAAACACCATGAAGACTGACCATGGACCGACCTGAGACTGACCGTGGAAAGACCATGACAATTGATGCGGTCTGTGGTGGGGAAACACCATGTATCGCTTTTAAACATCAGTGGGCCACACACACAACAGACCACTGATGCCTATATAGGCATCTTTTACCTATTTATCCAGGACGAGGATTCATTACCACTATTTTTCAGTGCTGAACATAACAGCCGATAAAACGCAAATATACCATACTTAGTCGATTCTCTGGCTGCCTGATGGTCAATTGGCTAGCGTTCTAGCTTTAATATCACAGGCTTCAGGTTCGAATCCTGGCTGCGGCATGGATGTTTGTTAGTGGTTCGGAATGGGGCCTGAATGACCGAGGCTCTGGCGCTCATTGCCGCAGGTTTCGAGTTCGAGTCCCGGAAATGCCATGGATGTTTGTAGGGGTTCGGAATCCACTTTAAGCCGTAAATCCTGGTCTCATATGTACTGTAGAGCGTCACAGAAGCCAGTCAGACTTCTTACCCACATCATTCTCAAACTGTATAGGGGCAACTCAGCTCTCGGCACAGTGATGTTGTGGGGTGTAGTAGTAGTAATAGTGGTACAGAATCCGCGTTAAATTGTAGGTCCCTGTCTAATTAGCTCAAAGTGAGCACAAAATGATTTTAGAGCGACAAAACATACCAATCGATTCTCTAAAAAGAAACATCATAGGGGCCAGTGCTTGGAGGATGACCACCTAGGAATATTGCATGCCCCAATAAAATTCTAAATTTTTTAGCTGAAAAAATTTGCTTTGGTACTTGCATTTGAGTACCATTACTCGATCTTTAAAAATAATTGTAATAATTGATACATAATAATACAATTGTCCATAATTTAGTATGGGTCTATCAATGTATATACCAAAACCTCAACTCTGATATTCAGACTCATTCGATTAACATGAAAATTGCAAAATACATTAAAATAGATATGTCATACCCACACAAAAATACAGCCAGAATATACACACTCTTGTATATTCTGGCTTTAAGTGGAGTGTGGAATGTGGTATTAAGTGATATTTAAGGGGTATTAAGTGGATTAAGTGAATTCTTTATATACACTCCACTGCAATGGCTGCCATCTGCCTTTTTGTGATTGGTTATTTCACGTTGACGTCGAAAGTAGGTGATGGTCACATTAATGTGACTGGACTGTTTATGTTAGAAGACACCAAAATGATCATGAAGGGAGGACTAGGTCCCCTTAGCATACAAATACATTAATTAAAATAACATCTATCAATTTTTATTTGAAACATTTTTTTATAAATCGGTGAACTTCATGTTTCACTTGTAACACGAACAGTGATGATCCAGCAACAGCGATGTTGAAGTAGAATTCAGTGTTGAAGTATAAGTCCAGCGATGTTGAAGTAGAAGTCCAGTGATGTTGAAGTAGAAGTCCAGTAGTCACTGCCGTCACCCTGTCTGTGACTCTGTTTCACTTACGGCAGTGACACACTAGGTCACGGCAGTGCCTTGTGGACGAGCTTCTTCATATAACTTTCTTCGATTCAGTAAATTCTTCAAGCAGCTTGATTGTCTGTGTGAGGCTCTTATACATCTAGTCATAATCAACATCGAATATCCTCTTTTGGGAAGGCTATGACTGCAACTAGACCAGCAGATTTGACCTATGACCAGCAGATTTGAATCTTAAAAGGCCAATGCACTTTATCGCTGAGTCTTAAATTGACCTATTTATGATATTGAAATTTAAATAACAGGTGGGCTGCAAAGTTCATAGGCTGACATATCGATGGTGCTACTAGTAATAAAACCATATAATTTTTAGTTAGCCCTAACCTTCAAAGAGCTTTCGCATATCCAAATATTCATTAACGATATGTCCAACACGTTCCTTTGATATCTTTAGGGTCACAGCTATCTCAATCAACTTCCCTTTACGGTTTTTGATGTTTTCGTCAGTAACAGCCTCTTGGGGCGTCCACTGCGTGCATCGTCCTCGATGCGCTTTCGCCTCGTTTAAATTTAGCAAACCACTTCTCTACGGTTGAATTTCCTGGTGCAAAGTCCGAATAATGTTTATCAAGCCAAGCCTTGGCTTCAATAGTATTTTTTTTTTGCCAAAAGTAATGCTTTATTAACACACGAAATTCCTTTTTATCCATTTTTTCAAACTAACAAAAGTTGCTTCACCAAAAATGCTATAACTAACATACTAATAGTGCAACAGCTGTCAAATTTATACACGTGTCTTTTGAATGTTAGAGCTAACTAAAATTCATATGGATTTAATACTAGTAGCGGCATCTATGTGTCAGCTTACGATGTGAGTGTGTTAGCCTATGAACCTTTCAGCCCATCCGTTACGTGTTTTTTTTCCCCTCATTTTTAAAAAGATTTATTTTTGTAATTATTACTGTGTCCAAAAAGTAGACCGATTTTCATTTTAAAATCCTTGGGGCTCATGGAATTTAATTTTTTTTTTTTTTTTTTTTTCTTTTTTAGGTTGCTGGTACTGTCCTTGACATTTGACGTCAAAATATCCATTAGTGTTTGATTTGAGTTTGGTTTTTGTGAGACGCTAAAACTGATTCCTGAGATTTTTGAAATGTCTGAATTAATTGAGCAAAGAACTTGCATTAAATTTTATTTGCGGAAACGTATAGAATGTTGTAGAAGGCATTCGGTGAGCATTCCTATATCCGAAGGAAATGTTTAGAAGTGGTATAAACATTTCAAAGAAGGCAGAAAACGCGTTGAAGATGGAGAGCCCTCTGGTCGACCATCAACCTCAACCGACAATCCTCACGTCCAAAAAATTAAAGATTTGATGCTTGCAAACTATCAATTTACAATTAGAGACCTTGCCGATGATGTTTGGATTTCAAAAGGATCGGTCAATTCCATTTTGGGACTTAAACGCATCAAATCTCGATTGGTACCGAAAACACTGAATGCGGCAGTTGACGTTGCATTGATTCTTCGTGACTTTTTCACCAAAAATGAAACCCATATATTACCCCACAACCCCGTATTCACACCGTGCGACTTCTGACTATTCCCTAATCACAAAAGATCATTCCGGGGTCACCGTTTTGAGTCGATTGAAGAGACTCAACGTGAATCTCCGCGTGCTTTGAAGGCTATCCCTGCCGATGACTTTTTAGCATATATTGAGCATTGGGAAAAAGTTGGTACAAGAGCATTGTATCCGGAGGGGATTGCTTTGAAGGCAATGAAATAAATTTGGAAGAATAAATATAGATTTTTGAAAAAAATAGATGGTCTTACTTTTTGGGCACAGTAGTATTTATGATATTGAAATTTAAATACGTGGTTTTTCCCCTCATTTTCAAACTAAGTTATTTTTGTAATTAGTTATTTTGTATTATTTATTCTTATCATGATTAGTAATTAAAACATACAATTACTTCCAAATTATTAAATAGGAAAAAAAAAAAACAATTGTCTTAGCAAAATTTCTCGTAAATTAAAAAAAAAAAAAATTAATCTTCTTTAGAGTAAAATCCCTTTCTTTTTTTTTTTCCCCTATTAGAAAAAAAAAGTGATTATCCTCTTAAGTAGGAATTATTACATGGAATTAATCGCTTTTCAAATACGAAATCGGTATAATTAGTACGAAGAAGAAATTCTGTTTACAAATGCGAAAACGTTCATTAAAGACAAATTCTAACTGTTACTAATTATTAAGAAGATTACCTTGCAATGTAATTAGACATTACTAATTTCGTAAAAAGAATAAACTGAATTTTCAAAAATTAATCCCCTGCATTACCTAATTTTTTATTAATTAGTTACATTCGCTCAATCAGATTATAAATTTAACAGTATTAAAAAATGTTTATAAAAAAAATGAAGTTAATTATTTACAAAAGGTATTTGTTTATCTATTGTCAATTTTGGCGAAAAATATTTTTTAATTATTTACTTTTTAAAAAATTCAAAACAAACTTATTTTGTAGCATATTATTTCATCACACTAAGCTTTGAAACAAATTTGCATTATATTATATTTTTGAATAAATCTCTTAAAAAAATAAGAATATGTATTACATTTCATATAAAAAGATAATATATATTTTAATGTAAAGCATAATTATACATTATCGAATTATTATTTATCTTATTATTTATATTATTATTTATATTATTCGAATTATATTATTTTATTTGCTTAGAAGAAAAGTGCAGTTCTGGTTTAAATGATTTTATGACTTGATTTTTCATTATGAATTATGATAATTGTAATAATGATGAAGTATGATAATTTTTTCCTTATGAATTATGATAATAATAATGATGAATTATGATTATAATAGTGATGAATTATGATAACTGTAATAATGATGAAATATGATGACTGTAATAATGAGGAAGTATGATAATTGTAATAATGATGAATTATGATAATTATAATAATGATGAATTATGATAATTATAATAATGATGAATTATGATAGTTATAATAATGATAAATTATGATAATTATAATAAAGATGAATTATGATATTTCATTATGAATTATGATATTTTTTCATTATGAATTAAAATAACTTTTCATTAAGAAATATGATAATTTTCATTGTGAATTAAGATAATTTAATTTAATGATTTAAATATGAATTTTTATGATAATTTTAATAATAAACACTTTTACAGAAAATTTACTTGACATATATCATGCAAGTTTATTTAATTTTATTTTATTAAAAATATTTAAAAAAATAGCACAATTAGTGAAATTTATTTGTAATTCACTAACAACTTATAAAAAATCATAATTTTTCTTGGAAAATTTTATTTCACATATTTTTGTTGAAAATTACGAGATTACTTTACCAGAAATACTTTATTGTGAATTAAGAAGCTACTAAACAATTAGCTCCACGTTTTAAATGCAATTAATAAAATGACAATTCTTAAAATACACTCATGTCATAAATTAAGGATAATGTAGTCCAGGCAAAGAAAGAGACAGAAGCAAAACAAATTTGACTTATTTGTAAAGTCTATTTATTAAACAAAGGTAAAGAGCAAAAAATGATGCTATATGTTTGACATAATTAATAAAAATTGCGATTTTTACTCCCTGAAGCAAATTTCAAAAAAAAAAGAACCTATTTGCAAAAAACAGTATAACATGGTTAGTATGATGGTTAATATGGAGTATGTCTCCGGACGATGCAATACAGGTCTTACAACGCCTAGGCATGCTGAGTATCAAATTATCAATCTGATCTTGTGGAATATTACACCACTCATCAAGCAATGCCCTCCAAAGTTCCGGTTGACAGGTGGGAGGGGGTTGACGGGCTGCAATTCGTCGGCCAAGCATATCCCACACATGCTCTATTGGATTCAAGTCCGGCGAGTATGCTGGCCAATCCATACGGGGATATCCTCCAATTGAAGGCATTCGTATACAATGTTTGCACGGTGAGTACGGGCGTTGTCATCCATAAGCAGAAATTCAGCACCCATGACGCCCCGAAACAAACGTACATGTTGTTCCAGAATGACATCCCGATAGATGTGACCTGTCATCGTTACACTCTGGACATGCAGGTCAGTTCTGGAACCAAGAATAATTCCTCCCCAAACGAGCCATCCGGCACCACCGTAACGGTGTCGTTCAGTGGTGTTCTCTTGGTGGTAACGAGTACCTGGAGCTCTCCATATGAAAGTCCGGCGAGAATCAGACTGCAAACTAAACCTGGGCTCGTCGGAAAACATCACACAAGACCACTGTGGCGGTGTCCACAATGCATGCTCTCTACTCTAGGTTAATCGCAGTTGACAGTGAGTTGCGGTAAGTGGAACACATCTGACAGGTCTACGAGCATTTAGACCAATGTGCCCTAAGCGTCTGTACACAGTCTGCCTTGAAACTGTCGTACCGGTAGCTGAAGAGAGCTGACGAGACAGGTCTGATGCTGTGCTCCGTCTGTTTCTTTTGGCAGTAACTGCTAAATACCGGTCCTCATTCGGCGTTGTAACTCGGGGGGCGACCTGTGATGTAACATCTACTCACATTTCCATCATCTTGGAATCGCTGCCAAAGCCTGGAGATGGCACTCTGGGCGATTCCAAGTTCCTCCGATATTTCCAGCTGGGTACGTCCACATTCCAGTCGTCCGATAATTCTACTACGTAAAAAATCATCCAAAGGCTTCCTTTGTGCCATAACTATGCGGTTATTGCACTGAAAGGCTTTTAAAGCGCTTGTGAACAATTTTACTTCTTTGCCACTCCTTATATACCCCTCTCTTACACTCTCGTCATTGTGACGTACTATCCGCGCCATCTGGTGGTTTTCTGTAATTTGCATATTCTTCTTCAAGATGTGTGTAATAATTCTACAGATGAAATTTTTTATTTTAGAATTCAATTTCTGTGTGATTCTGAATTATCCTTAATTTATGGACATGAGTGTATATTACGAATTCTGTGCTTTCGTTAAAAATCAAAAACACTTTGAAGCTGTAGTTTTAATAAGCGATTTAATCCTTTGTTTTATGCCGGGGGTGAACACGATAAATACTTATGCCAGAAAATCCATTTATACATGTTACGAGGTTGGTAGAGGGTATTAATCTTCTCCTGAATGTTCATTCTGTATTGCCATATGACTGTGAAACAACACTGATCAACCGAAATTATATTAATATCTTTAATTGGTCAGACAAGAAGTTTATGCCACCATGACATAATTTGAACCAAAAATAGGCTAAACAGATATTTGAAGGAAAGGAATACGTATAAAAATTACATATATCATTTATCTGTTAACAACTCATTTAAAATAAAAATTTTAATCATGTAAGAAACAAAAATATTTCTTATTAATGTGTCATGTGTAGTGGTTCGAATCCACTTTAAATCGTAGGTCCGATCTAATATGACTGCAGAAAGCTAGGCGTAGAACTGGCAATCCTACCCCCTGAAAGTGAAACCATCTCATGTTTCGAAATCTGGCAAATGGCCTTGGCCCACCATGGGGCTGTTGCGCCATAAGAAGTAAAAAGAATATGTCAGATTTTACGCCGTTTTCAATAGGTATCCTGGTAGTGTATCATGATTTAGAGAATAACTATTTGATTTCAACTCTCTTATGCTGGTAGTCCAGTAACTATTGATGACTTCAATTGATAAATTAAAATAATGGAGGAATTCAGGTATGAATATTTAAACAATGGTAATTATTATTCTTCATTGCCGCAACATCCCTTGGTGGCCTCTTGGCAGATTTCAAGACAGGAATGTTTTTCTTTTTACGGGGTAGCGTTGTCAAATCTGCCTCCAAAGCTCTAAAGTCGTAACAGACCAGGACTTTCGGCTTAAAGTGGATTCCGAATCACTACAAGCATCCATGGCACCTCTGGAACTCAAACCCGAAATCTGTGGCTCCGAGCGCCAGAGAGCTAGTCACACGGCCATCAGGCCCCCCCAAGAAAATGGTAGTTATTAATACGAAAATAGAAGTTTACGTTGAATAAGAAAAGAAAAATTAGAAAAATAAATTGAACAAACATTAAATTTTAGTAAATATAAACAAAAAAAAAAAGTTCACTGACATTTAAAAACATTTTGCAAAACATTGAAAGCATCAAGACATAAAATTCTTTCAAATAATGCAGGTTTTTTTAAGCTCCAAAAAATAGATGATTTCGTCAATGTATCATTTATGCAGTACTATTAATACTAGTAGAGAGACTAGAATTTTAAAAATGTAAACAATAAGCCCACACCTCTTTAAAAAGATGTGATTTAACTCGATCGTTTACACTCTTTTTTTTCAGATTTTTTTTTTTTAAATATTTCATTCCGTGTTTCTTCAGATAAGATAACTATGGCTATTCTTGAATATGTTTATTTTATGTTATGTTTATGTCTCCTAAATTTTCCCCGTTTTAGAAAACGTAAATGTTTTTTAAGTATAGTAAAGAAAGAGACAGCGTAGATGTATATATAATGTAATTAATTTTGTGAAAATGAGATGAAATATAATTGCAAAACTCAATATTATTTCTGAACTCTTAAAATGATTTTAAATGCATATGTGGCAAAAAGCATTTGTTAGTATTTACTCGAAAATTCGTCGATCTATTAGTTTAACCGTGCATTTTACTTCTTCTGAACGTGCCACTAATTCAATGTCATTCAATTGATTAAAAGAGAATGATGTAAATATAAGACTGACCTATGTTATACAAGCAAAAGTGTTAATACAGCTAAGTTGTTATGGACAACAATGAATTTACCATTTCCCCCAGCAAAGCAATTTCTTTTATTATTATAAATGATTTTTAAAAACTGTCATGTTCACCATGTAGCATAATAAGTCTTTAGTATAATAAAGACTGTAGTTTATAATCTTATAATAAAGAAGATAGTTCAGCACGTAGCATAACAATCTATTTTACAATAAGTTCAAGTTGTACTTCAAGAAGTGTTTGCAAAAAAAAATATATTTAAACTTCAATACATCTTACATAACTCAAAATTTGAATGATAAATTTAAACTGTTGTTATAGTTTTATTTATAAACGTAAGTATAATTTCATTGTTTAAATTAGTAAATAATCATGATTATAGTATAACCGAGAGATAGTATCATTAATATTGCTTTTAATTTAAAGTTGTAAACATCATTTATGTTTTGCTCAAAATAAACGTAAATTTTGTTGTAGGGAACATGAATTTCCTTAAATGAAAATGTCTCTAGTTTATTTTCAGATAATTGTTATTTTCTTATAAAATATTAAAAAAATTAATATTCATTTCAAAGACCTTTTTTACTTGGCTATTAGAGTGATAATATTCCATCGACTGATGTCTGTCATAAATACATCTAGCCTCTTTTTCAATTCCTACTATTAGCTCACACTTTCCCTATATATATCGTATTCAAATTTCCAATCGTTAATAAAATACTTTTTATTCATCCACTCAAGTTCAAATACATTTTTTGAACTTGTAGTGGATGACGCTTGATGTTAATACAGTTTTTTCAAATATTAATTCATTAATTAGTTAATTTTAGGTTGTTTTTTTTTAGATTTAAGTTGTATATATCTACCAATAGATGGCACCAGATGTATATTGACTCTATTTACACTCATGTCAATAAATTAAGGATAATGAAGTTCATGCAAAGAAAGAGACAGAAGCACAACAAATTTGACCTATTTGTAAAGTCTATTTATTAAACAAAGGTAAAGAGCAAAAAAGATGCTATATGTTTGACATAATTAATAAAAATTGCGATTTTTACTCCCTGGAGCAAGTTTCAAAAAAGAACCTATTTACAAAAAACAGTATAACATGGTTAGTATGATGGTTAATATGGAGTATGTCTCCCGGACGATGCAATACAGGCCTTACAACGCCTAGGCATGCTGAGTATCAAATTATCAATCTGATCTTGGGGAATATTACACCACTCATCAAGCAATGCCCTCCGAAGTTCCGGTTGACAGGTGGGAGGAGGTTGACGGGCTGCAATTCGTCGGCCAAGCATATCCCACACATGCTCTATTGATTCAAGTCCGGTGAGTATGCTGGCCAATCCATACGGGTGATATCCTCCAATTGAAGGCATTCGTCTACAATGTTTGCACGGTGAGGACGGGCGTTGTCATTCATAAACAGAAATTCAGCACCCATGGCGCCCCGAAACAAACGTACATGTTGTTCCAGAATGACATCCCGATAGATGTGGCCTGCCATCGTTACACTCTGAACATGCAGGTCAGTTCTGGAACCAAGAATAATTCCTCCCCAAACGAGCCATCCTGCACCACTGTAACGGTGTCGTTCAATGGTGTTCTCTTGGTGGTAACGGGTACCTGGCGCTCTCCATATGAAAGTCCGGCGAGAATCAGACTGCAAACTAAACCTGGACTCGTCGGAAAACATCACACAAGACCACTGTGGCGGTGTCCACAATGCATGCTCTCTACTCTAGGTTAATCGCAGGCGACAGTGAGTTGCGGTAAATGGAACACATCTGACAGGCCTATGAGCATATAGACCAATGTGCCGTAAGCGTCTCTACGTGGTCTACCTTGAAACTGTCGTACCGGTAGCTGAAGAGAGCTGACGAGACAGGTCTGATGCTGTGCTCCGTCTGTTTCTTTTTGGCAGTAACTGCTAAATACCGGTCCTCATTCGGCGTTATAACTCGGGGGCGACCTGTGCTGTAACATCTACTCACATTACCATCATCTTGGAATCGTTGCCCAAGCCTGGAGATGATACTCTGGGCGATTCCAAGTTCCTCGGATACTTCCAGCTGGGTATGTCCACATTCCAGTCGTCCGATAATTCTACCACGTAAAAAATCATCCAAATGCTTCCTTTGTGCCATAACTATGCGGTTATTGCACTAAAGGCTTTTTAAAGCGCTTGTGAACAATTTTACTTTTTGCCACCATTCCTATATACCCTTTCTTACACTCGTCATTGTGACGTACTATCCGCGCCATCTGGTGGTTTCCTGTAATTTGCATATTCTTCTTCAAGATGTGTGTGATAATTCTACAGGTGAAATTTTTATTTTAGAGTTCAATTTCTGTGTGATTCTGAATTATCCTTAATTTATGGACATGAGTGTATAAAGAACTTTCTGCAATGTAATGAAAAAAAGTAAGAATTGACTTTAAAAAATATTTTATATTACTTGTTATTTATTTATGATACATTATAAACTTCATGCTGAAAAATATTAGATTTACATACGACTTAAAAATAAAATAGAGGAAAACGTTAAATACATGAATTAATGCATATGCCTTCAAGAGCAGGTGTGATATGGGAATGGTGTGGTGTGATTCTGAACTCCACAATACTTGATTCGACCTCGACATATGACGCCGAAACGTCTTGGCGGATAGCGCCGTTCTTTTCGGATCATAGATTGCTCTGTTCGAAATTCGACATGTTCCACCAAAGCAGCTTGGAGGATAGTGCTTTGGGTTTCCGCATCCTAGATTGCTTGGTTCGAAACTCGACAGATAACGCTGAATGACGACTGATACTGACTTGGGTTTCAAGAAGTTAAATTGGTTGATTCGAAACTCGACATATTATGCCAAACGGCTTGGTAGATGGCCCTTTGAGTTTCCGGATCCTACATTGCTTGGTTCGAAACTCGACATATTACGCCAAACGGCTTGGTGAAACTCGGATCCTTCATTGCTTGACATATTACGCCAAATGGCTTGGTGGATGGCCCTTTGAGTTTCCGGATCCTATATTGCTTGGTTCGAAACTCGACAGATAACGCTGAATGACGACTGATATTGACTTGGGTTTCAAGAAGTTAAATTGGTTGAATCGAAACTCAACATATTACGCCAAACGGCTTGGTGGATGCCCTTTGAGTTTCCGATCCTATATTGCTTGGTTCGTAACTCGAACGATGCTGAACCAAAAGCTTTCACGCCGCAAGCGAACCACAACCCGCCGAATCTAATCAGCTTTCAGGGTTAATGTAGTCATCCATGGAAAAGGGATCGAACAATCCTCATTGACCACAGCTACTGTGTAGCACCGAGGTGATTGTTCATTTACTTCAGATTCACCTTCTGCCTATGAGACTATGTTCGCTACGATACGATGAACCCGATAGATCTGTAAGCCTTTCGATTGAACTCAAGAAAGAGAGGGAGAGCTCCAAATACTCTTAAACCTCGACCACATTAGTAGGCATAAGCTGCTAGCGTCAATCATGAATGCTCTTTCCCACTACTTCAGTGTGACTTCGAAAGACAAACTTCAATCTCAAATAACAAACTCTTAATTGTCTTTAGGATGATAGTTATACATTTGCTACGCGATCAAATATCGATTCTATCTGCATTGGAGATTTTGTATTCCCCCTGAAAGTTGGCAAACGTTTTCATATGCTTTGCGTTTTCCGTCTATACAGAAACAACCCTGTTTGAAGAGTGTTCGAGAACGATGCTGACTGCTCATGCATTCAAATATGAGCAAGCCTTAAGGAGAGGACGGGGTGTTCAAAATTATAGTGACATAACTACACTCGCATCATTTTCGAAAACTGTGATGGATCGTATGAGCTCTAAGATCAATGATGGGTGAAGTATGTAAGTACAAAAATATTGTTTAGTCATATTGATAATTTTATAGTACTTTTCATTAATTTTCTTTATTAGTTATCATTTTCTCTCAGAAATATTCTTTTATAATTCCTACTTAATATATCCTTATATTAGCAGATTTCAATAATTATTCCTTTTAAAAATGTTTATAATTAGTCATATGAGTATTTTAAAAATGTTTCTAATTAGTTATTATGGTATGAAATAGAAATAAAAACAAATATGAAATATTCATACCTAGATATTTGTCTGAGGTACCTTTGCATATTTTTAAAAGCTACAATACCTTTAAGAAAAATTTATCCTTTTTGCCAATGAAATAAAACACAATTACAAATTGTTAAATAATATATAAAACAATAACAAATTGTTATAATATATAACTAACAAATTGTTAAATAATACATAAATACATTATTAAACATCTAAATAAAGAGAGCTTTTAATCAGTTATTTTTTTTGTAAAGTTATATTCATTCTAAAATATCAAAATGAATGTTATTATACCACCAAAAGGTCCATTATAAAATCACTTAAAGATTTCATTTTTGTAAATCTATAAAAAACTGGTACATAATACATTTTCCATATTAATGTTTTCTCAAATGTTCTATGATTATCATTCGGCTATTATTTTGGGGTTTTTGAAAAAAAAAAATTATTGCAGTTTTAAAGCGAAGTTTTTTGAATAATTGTATAAAAATTAAAATTCTTCAAAATGTTATTTAATCACGTCACTTAAATATTGATGATTTCCACGATCTTCCATTAAAATATATTTGAAATGATAAGCTAGAAATATGGTGCCTGATTGCCAAGTGACTAGAGTTCTGGAGCTCGGTGCCAAAAGGTCCCGGTGGTGCCATTAATGTTTGTAGTGGTTCGGACTTCACTTTAAACCGTAGGTCCCCACTCTAATATCTATGACTATAAAAGCTTTAGGCATAGGGCTAATAGTAGTACTGCTATACCACAACACCGCACCACATCGCTGTGCCTAGAGCTGAATGCCCTTTACAGTTTGGGAATTATGTGGGTGAAAATCTGATTGGGATTCTGTGACGCTCTGCAATCATATTAGACAGGGACCTACGTATTCCCAGTCCCAAAGCGTATTCCGAACCACTACAAATGATACATGGCACACCTATCAGGCCCCCTGGGCATAGTAGCTTTGTAGCTGGGCATAGTAGCATAGTAGTAGCAGACAACCTATAACGCTTTAACAGTACAACTACTATACCACACAACACCGCACCACATCCTGTGCCTGCTGAATGCCCCTACAGTTTGGGAGCTGATTGGGATTCTCTGGACGCTCTGCAATCATATTAGACAGGGACCTACGTATTCGTACAAGCGTACAAAGCGTATTCCGAACCACTACAAACATACATGGCACCGAGCGCCAGAAACTCGGCCATCAGGCCCCCTGGGCATGGGGTTGTAGCTGGACATATATGCTGTAGTAGCAGACAACCTATAACGCTTTTAAGCATAAGGGCTAGTAGTACAACTACTATACCACACAACACCACCACATTGACTGCTTGTCCCTTTACAGTTTGGGATCGATTGGGATTCTGTGACGCTCTGCAATCATATTAGACAGGGACCTACGTATTCCGTACGAAGCGTAAAAAGCGTATTCCGAACCACTACAAACATACATGGCACCGAGCGCTGAAACTCGGCCATCAGGCCCCCTGGGCATAGTAGCCTTGGTTGTAGCTGGGCATAGTAGCATAGCAACGCTTTAAGCATAAGGGCTAGTAGCAGTAGAGCTGAATTGTCCCTTTTACAGTTTTGGAATTATGTGGGTGAGAAATCTGATTGGGATTCTGTGACGCTCTGCAAATCATATTAGACAGGACCTATTCCGTACGAAGCGCAAAAAGCGTATTCCGAACCACTACAAACATACATGGCATGCGCTAGAAACTCGGCCATCGGGCCCCCTTGGCAGTAGCCTTGGTTGTAGCTGGGCATAGTAGCATAGCAGACAACCCTATAACGCTTTACATAGGGGCCAGTACACAATACACCGCACCACATTGCTGTGCCTAGAGCTGAATTGCCTTTACAGTTTGGGAATATGTGGGTGAGAAATGTGGGTGACGCTCTGCAATCATATTGACAGGGACCGTATTCCGTATCTGATTAGAAACTCGGCCATCAGGCCCCCTCTGTGACGCTCATAGTAGTAGCAGACAACCTATAACGCTTTAAGCATATTAGACAGGGAATTGCCCTTTACAGTTTGGGAATTATGTGAGGTGAGAAATCTGATTGAGTTCGTACGCTCTGCAATCATGTTGCGTAAAAGCGTATTTCCGAACCACTACAAACATACATGGCCACAGGGCCCCCTGGGCATAGCGGTTGTAGCTATAGTAGCAAGTAGTATCTATAACGCTTTTTAAGCCATCAACTGCTATACCACACAACACCGCACCACATTGCTGTGCCTAGAGCTGAATTGCCCCCTTTTACAGTTTGGGAATTATGTGGGTGAGAAATCTGATTGGGATTCTGTGACGCTCTGCAATCATATTAGACAGGGACCTTTCCGTAGAAGCGTACAAAGCGTATTCCGAACCACTACAAACATACATGGCACCGAGCGCTAGAAACTCGGCCATCAGGCCGCTGGGCATAGTAGCCTAGGTTGTAGCTGGGCGTAATAACACCGAGTAGCAGACAACCTTAGCTCATCATGGGCTGCTGCGCCAATGAAGAATAAGGAAATTTTCGGGATAAGAATGTAGATATTTATCAAATAGGAAGTACTCATGTTGGGCAGCAAAAGATTGAAAAACTAATAATAATATAAACACAAAAATAGGCATCAGAATGAACCATCGGAAGAGGCAAAACGTTAATTTAAAGTAAAAAATCACAATAAAAATATTGAAACAAATAACGAAATAATTTACTGTAGAGAAATTATTAAGTCCTATTTGTAGACTATAGGTGTCCCTACTATGCGACGTTAAATTGTGGTCCCTGTAATTAGCACAAAGTGACCGTAGAGTAACAAACCAAACCAAATATACCTATG
>BPLR01010361.1:0-210314 GCA_021605095.1 Caerostris extrusa | reverse complement strand
TGGTCTCGAAAGGACGTCAGACAGCGACGGGCCTCCCAGTATTAAAATAGATTGTGAATATGCATTATTAACAGCGGATGGTTGTGTTGCTAGACAATGCAAAGTAATAGAACAGGAAGTTACTAAAAATGATAGCGTCTTAGAAATATTTTATGGAATATCTGCTGACGAACATGAATACTTTCTCCCAAATGGTAACTTAACAGTCCGTTGCAAAATGTGGAAATGTTCCGGAGAAATCAACAATGATGGATATTGCACGGTGAGGACACATATAGGAGTTGAAAAAAAAACCTCCATTTGGTCTATCAGGAATTTTAGCACTTTAGAAAAAGGAAGCGCACTCACGAACATGATTAAGTCGACTCTCAACGGCAAGCCAATTGTCACGCTGAAATTCTCTGTGACTGGTGAAGACGAAATGCTTCAGGTCAGTTTCATTTCGCCAGACTCTGAAGTCGAGTCAACTTCTTTCTCAATTAAATTATATGTTCTAGATATAAATGGCGAAGCTGTAACAGGTGGTAAAGCACAATTCTTGTTTGGCAATTTCGTAACAAAATTAAACTGTCCACTGCCCTTAACAAAACAAAAAATAATCAGGTCGGAAGGTCAGTATCTCCGATATGATGTGTTGAGCTTGCTTTACGAGTGCAACTTTTCGACGGGATTAGTTTATGAAGAAAACGAAAATACCAACTACGGAAGCATTCCCCCCCAAACAGAAAATACGTGCCTTCCCGATTTGAATCTGGCAGAAAATAAAACCACAAAAAATTCAAGTGTACCTTTCGCACTGAAGAGGGATATTAAATTGATGTTGCATGAAAGTGTAGTGTGCGATGTAAAACTCCGAACCGGAGCCGAAACCTTTCCTGCACACTGGTTTATCTTGAGTGCACGATCTCCGGTGTTCAGGGCCATGCTTCAAAGTGACGTGAACGAGAAAGCTCAAGATTGCATCGACATCGAAGATGTGGACGCAGAGACCGTGCGTCGAATGCTTCTGTACATGTACACCGATGCATGTGAAGATCTCCAGTGGGAGAGTGCGTCGAAGTTGTACGCTGCAGCGGACAAGTATCAAATCCTCAGCCTCAAGGAAGAATGCTCATCTTTCCTGATGTCCAACTTAGATACTGCAAATGCATGCGATGCCCTGATGATAGCTGATTTGCACAAAGACGAACATTTGAAGTCGGCTACATCAGTATTTATCTTGAAATACCACAAAGAAATATTCAATTCCGACGAGTGGAAAACGCTTCATAGAAACTAATGGACAATTAACATTCGAGACTATGTTGCTGAAACTCAAAAGATTAAACCAAATCTATTGGTAAGTGCGAAAAATTATAATGTTTTATTATTTAATGAAATGTATTGTTTCCATAAACATGTTTACACAATAAAGCAAAAGTTAAAAATCATATTAAACATTTTATTATTGAACAACCTAAATTCATTGATTTAAAAAATTCCTTTAAAATACCGCTTATATTAGAGTAAAATTAATAAAAGTCATAAAAATTTCTTTTATTACATTATTTGCTAAATTAAATTTATTTTTATTAAATTTCTATTGTGGGGAATTAAATTTGTTTAGTTGAACTGCATTAGTTTTATTTAAAAAAAATTCTTTTTACTTTCTGGAAACATTTCAATTTGCATACATATTTTTCTACCTCTTTAAAGTTCGTTTTTTTTTACAGTTCTAATGATTTGGATTCTTGTCTTGAAAAGTGAATATGCAGCGTGGTTGGCAAGTTCTTTTTTACAGTACGCCAAAAAATGGCGTTGATAAATGATTAACTACGATTTCTGTTTTTTTTTCATAATGGAAAACAATAAGAACCACATTTTCCTTGTTTAATGAAATTGCAGAATTAAAACTGTCAGTATAATAAAGAAATTTTTATTTAATTCCTAATTTTCTCCTGCAATTTTAACTTAGTGGTAATTTTATGTAATTATGGATGACACAATAAAGTGCTTTAATATAATTCTATTTGAAGAATCTGTCTCCAATTTTTTTTTTTTTTTTTTTTGGTAATAAGTCAGTGGTTTTGTTAAAACTGTGTGCACCTAATCTTATTGCTCATAATAAATACTAGATCTTTAGCTTCCGTAAACATTTTGAGTTTATTTCTAGAGTTATTAGAAGCCGAGATACAGCTGTTTAGTCAAGAGCAGGTGGCTAAACAGCTGCAAAGCTCATGCAAAGCTGTGAAACAGATTCAAAGCTAAATAACACATTGTTAGGTAATTGAATTCATGCATTAAAACTTTAAACCTAATTTCTAAACACTCTATTATCCATTACTCCGCTATGTAATAACAATCATAACTGTTTTTTAATAATTGTAAGAATCTTTTATGAAATTTTAGTTATACCTACTATCCAATCAGAATAGTAGCAAGTGTATATTTAAAAGGGAATTATTGGTGAATGCAGTTTTGCACTGTATTGCAGGGCAAAAATTGATACCTACAATCAAATCAATGTTTCATGACAATAACGACGAACAATAATTATATTTCTAATTTCATCCGCTAATCGAAATCAATTGTTTTATTTCATTTGAATATCAACTCATTTTAAAAAGTTAGATAATAAAAAGGAGAATATTAAATGAATAATTGAGTTGTGAGTTCATGACGCATCAAAAGAATAACTGAAAATTGCAGAAAGATGCAATTACTTAAGCTGTGAATAATGCTGTACTTACAATAATGTAAGTACAGCAGAATGACCCTATGAGGAAAACGTGCTTTCGAACTGCATTGTCAAAGTATATCTTATGCTAAGGTCGATCCCTTGAAAAAACTAAACTGTGGACGTAAATACAGGCATTACGGAAAAAAACTTGAAAACACAGACATGTTCCTAGCAGAACGGGAAACATAAGATCAGCAGCTCCACATTTGAAGTTATTTATTAATTTATTTTGATATTTTTGCTCAAAATTACTCGATTATTATTTTCAGTCAGCTATACTTCAGATTATTATCATTCTTTAGTTTATTGTACGTATAATGCATGTATGCTTACATTTATGCAAAATAATATGATATGTTTTAATTTGTTTAGTTACACTAGGACTATTTGTTAAAAAAACTTTTAAAATTTTAGGGTTGTTTACATTAGACTAGTTGTTTTGTCAGGACTATTTACATAAAATCAAAAATGTACTTTTGGTCAATTTTTTGCCAAATTTTAATAAAAAACATAGGTACTTACGTATTAACGGTAACTTGGCGACAGTTGTGCCAATAAAGACCACATGCGCCAACCGCAGCTACAGATTCGGCGGTTTTTAAGTGGCACCAATCTATTCTATTGGTTTGGTAACCTTAGTAGCTGTTAGATTGGCGACACTTAAAACCTCCAAGTCTGTCGCCAAGGTACCGTTAATACGTAAGTACCAAAACATATTCATGTATACATTTTAATTTTCATTTTAGTCATGATTTATAACCTAATTTACTAAAATGCTCAAAAACCCCCCAAAATTATTTTTTTTAAATTGAATTTTGAAAATAATAAGAATAGGTAAATTAGTTTCACAGTTGTTAACAAAGTAATGTATGCTTTATTTAAAAAAAAAGATTTTAATATAAATATTTTAATTTTAATTTTTGTCAATTATTTTTAATCTAATTTAATAATAGCCTCAAAAAAATCCAAAAAAATCATTTAAAAATTCTTTTTCTCTGAACGTTATCAGTTGACCTAAAATAATAACAAATGATAAGCGCAAAGTGACTCGACCCGCCCCTATAACAAATGATAAATTAGATTCACAGTTGATAACAAAGGTAAAGAATGCTTTATTTAAAAATATATATAATACTGTAAATATATTAATTTAATTTTTGTCAATGATTCGCAGCCTAATTTAATAATAGGCTTCAAAAATTCTATAAAAATCATTTTAAAGTTTTTCTCTAAATGCTCTCAGTTACCTTAAAATAATATTAATTTATAAAAAAAGTTTAACAGTAGGTAACAATGAAATGAATACTTTATTAACAAAAATATTAACGAATATATTTTTTTTCCATTTTTGTCAGTAAACTAATAAACTAATTTAATAATAGTCTGAAGCAAAAATTCTATAAAACTCCATTAAAATTATTTAAGCGTTTTTCTCTGAACATTATCAGTTGCCTTAAAATAATGAGAACTGATAAATTGGTTTTGCAGTTGGTAACAAAGGAATAAATACTTTGTTTTAAAAAATTATTCATATATATTTTTAATTTCTCCTCGATCAGTTGTTTATAACCTGATTTAACAATAGCCTCCAAAATTACATGATACATTATTTGAAGGTTTTTGTTCTAATACTTGAATGCCGATGAATAGTTGTGTTCAAAAAATTATTCATATATATTTTAATTGTTCTTTTATCAATTATTTACAACCTATTTTAACTATAGCGTACAAAAATTCCGTAATACATTATTTAAAAGTTTTTGTTCTAATACTTGAATACCAATGAATACTTGGTTTCAAAAATTATTCATCTATATTTTTAATTTCTCCTCTATCAGTTGTTTATAACCTGATTTAACAATAGCCTCCAAAATTACATGATACATTATTTGAAGGTTTTTGTTCTAATACTTGAATGCCGATGAATAGTTGTGTTCAAAAAAAATTATTCATATATTTTAATTGTTCTTTTTATCAATTATTTATAACCTATTTTAACTATAGCGTACAAAATTCCGTAATACATTATTTAAAAGTTTTTGTTCTAATACTTGAATACCAATGAATACTTGGTTTCAAAAATTATTCATATATATTTTTAATTTCTCCTCTATCAGTTGTTTATAACCTGATTTTACAATAGCCTCCAAAAATTACATGATACATTATTTGAAGGTTTTTGTTCTAATACTTGAATGCCGATGAATAGTTGTGTTCAAAAATTATTCATATATATTTTAATTGTTCTTTTATCAATTATTTACAACCTATTTTAACTATAGCGTACAAAATTCCGTAATACATTATTTAAAAAAAGTTTTTGTTCTAATACTTGAATACCAATGAATACTTGGTTTCAAAAATTATTCATATATATTTTTATTTCACCTTTTGCCAAAAGTTTATAACCAAATTTTAAAAATTATCATCAGCGATATATAATTATCATCATCAGGTATATAATTATTATGATTAGATATATATAATCGATTTCATAATTATCATCATGAGTGCCGCAACAGCCCATTGTGCGACAAGGCCGTCTGCCTACTGGCAGATTTCGAATTATGAAGCAGAAACTTGTGAAATCGAGCGCCAAAGCGCTAGTCAATCGCCTATCAGGCTCCTAATTTAACAATTACCACCAAAATAATCTATAATAACAATTTTATTATCAGACCATGTCAAAATACGCAGGATAATTCTAAAAATAAGAGCAACATAATGAATGCACTAAAAACTGCAGAATTTTTATTCTTTTAAATTTAAAAATTGTTTCCACCGTCTCTTCCACTTTCTTAATTATTGTTTCATCCAGTTTACTATTTATTAGAAATATATAAAAATAAGCAAACAAATATTGGTTTAGAATGCTTAAAATCGAATAATACGTTGTTTATCGGATAACTATATTAACGTCTGTGATAACTTGCCATTATTATCTGCAGTAGGAGTTTCCTTTTGAGATAAAGTTTGCTGATAAGATTTTAAGTTGGACTGGCAGTTATTTAGCTTTAATATAACGTATGTAGGCTTGATGCAGCGTTTATTCGCAATTTCATCCGCTTATTTACACCGATAATAAGAATTGAATTCTGCCGTAATCGTATTTTATATGGCTAGTAATACTAACTCTGAGAGAAAAGGATTTACCATAACGTGGATTATAGAAAACTTTGATTATTCTACATATAGATATGGAGACAATTTGGAAATTCCAACATTCATTGTCGATACGATGGAGGAAACAAAGTGGAGTTTTTCTCTTAGTCGTATGAGATATGACGACGGCAAATTAGATGCTTTTTGGAATACTCTCATGAGATTGTCAGACAGAAATGGACCTTCCAGTATCAGAATAGATTGTGAATGTGAAGTATTAACAGCAGATGGTTGTGTTGCCAGACAATGCAATATAACAGAACAGGAATTTAGTAAACACCATATGGTCTTCTTTCCATTCATTCATCTTAATTATGGAACCTCTGCTGACGAAAACAAAAACCTTCCCCCAAATGGTAACTTAACAGTCCGTTTAAAAATGTGGAAATGTTCTGGAGAAATTAACAACGATGGATATTGCACAGCAAGGACATATAGGAGTGGAAAAAAAATCCTCCATTTGGTCTATCAGGAATTTCAGCACTTTAGAAAAAGGAAACGAACTCACGAACATGATTAAGTCGGCTCTCAACCACAAGCCAATTGTCACGCTGAAATTCTTGTGACTGGGGGGAAGACGAAATGCTTCGAATCAGTTTCATTTCTCAGACTCTGAAGTCGAATCAAGGTGCTACTTCTCAATTAAGTTATCTGTACTAGATTCAAATGGCGAGGCTGTAACGTGTGGTGAAGCAGAAGTTTGTTTTTGCGATGAAGAAAAAGAATCAGAATGTTTATTGACCTTAACAAAAAAAGAAATAATGAGAAAGAAAAGTCAGTATCTCCGAGACGATGTGTTGAGCTTGCTATACGAGTGCAACTTTTCGACCGGATTAGTTTATGGAGAAATTGAAAATACCAACTACGGATGGATTCCACCCCAAACAGCAAATGCATGTCTTTCTGATTTGAATCTGGCGGAAAATGCAACAACAAGAAACTCAAGTGCACCTTCCGTACTGAAGAGGGATATTGAATGGATGTTGCATGAAAACGTATTATGCGATGTAAAACTTCGAACCAGAGCTGAAACCTTTCCTGCACACTGGTTCATTTTGAGTGCACGATCTCCGGTGTTCAGGGCCATGCTTCAAAGTGACATGAAAGAGAAAGCTCAAGATTCCATCGACATTGAAGATGTGGACGCAGACACCGTGCGTCGAATGCTTCTGTACATGTACAGCGATGCATGCGAAGATCTCCAGTGGGAGAGTGCGTCGCAGTTGTACGCTGCAGCAGACAAGTATCAAATCCTCAGCCTGAAGGAAGAATGCTCATCTTTCCTGATGTCCAACTTAGATACTGCAAATGCATGCGATGCCCTGATGATAGCTGATTTGCACAACGACGAACATTTGAAGTCGGCTACATCAGTATTTATCTTGAAAAAGCACAAAGTAATATTCAATTCCGACGAGTGGAAACGCCTCATTCAAACTAATGGACAATTAATTTTCGAGACTATGTTGCTGAAATTTAAAGATTAAACCAAATCTATTGGTAAGTGCAAAAATTATAATGTTTTATTATTTAATGAAATTTAATGTTTCTATAATCATGTTGTACAGGATTAAGCAATTCTAGAAATCATATTATACATTTTTTTTTTTTATTGAACAACCTAAATTCATTGATTTAAATCATTCATTCAAAGCAAATTATATTTGATTGAAATTAATAATAGACATTAAATTTTAATAGACATTATTACTAAATTAAATTATTTTTTATTAAATCCCTATTGTTGTGAATTAAAAATATTTTAGAAAATTGCTACTTACTTTTATTTAAAAAAAAAAAATATTTTTCTTTCTGTTAACATTTCATTTGCATAAATATTTTTCTACCTATTTAAATGTCGTTTTTTTTTTTTTATTACAGTTCTAATGATTTGGATTCTTGTCTTGAAAAGTGAATGTGCAGCGTGGTTGGCAAGTTCTTTTACAGTACACCAAAAATGGTGTTGATAAATGATTAACTACGATTTCTATTTTTTGCATATTGGAAAAAATTAAGGACCACATTTCTCTAGTGTAATGAAATTGCAAAATTAAAATTGTCAGCATAATAAATAAGTTTTTTATTTAATTCCTAATTATCTATAATTTGATGGTCAAAATCAAGTAATAATTGGGTCTTTTTTCATATTCACAAATAATAAATTAATTAACTTGATTGGCTAATAAGAGTCTTCAAAAATATAATTAAAATATAAATATTTAAAAGAAGCTAATTTTAACAAACTTGAAAACTTGTAAAGTTTTATAATATATTCTTTTTCTTTCAATAAAATTGACACCACATCTATAGAAAAGGTAAAAATTATTTATAATGAATATTATTGCTATGTTATTGCAATATTCAGGCATTTGTACTGGATAAGATTAGTTAAAAATTTAAAAAATTTTGTTATTTAAAAAAATAAAATTTTAGTATGTAAAAAATTATTAATAGTTTGGTAACAAAAAAGGAAAACAGTTTTATTTATAAGATCAAATTTTAATATTGTCGATAGATGTTTAAAACGAATCAAATAATTAAGCTTTTGCTATAGGGATATTACATTTATTGAAAATATACTTCTGAAATATTTTAAAGTGAAGCTTGTTTTAATTGCATTGGAGTTGGGCCTTTTCCTTATTACCTATAAATCAGGTGTCGCCAATCCCTGATTCAGTCTTGAAAATTTTTCCGGCCCGCGAGTTTTATCACACCTTTGCACAAAAATATTTATTTTATAACGGCCAAAGTAGTGAACACCAATATTAAAAATACATTTGTGCATCCATATGATGTGCATCCATATGATGTGCATCCATGTGCAATTTGAGAAATCTGTTACAAAAAGCTGTTGGCGCTTTTGGTTAAACTTGAACCTGCGAATCCTTTTTCTAAAATGAAATTGATCAAACACAATGCCCACTCAAACCCAACGGACGCTAACTGCAACACCCATTACGATGAGCAAATACCAAATTGAGATCTATTCGTAAAAGATAAGTGAAAGAGTGGAGAAACACATATCGCACTAGTAAAATAAATATTTTTTAGTTATTTAATTTTTTTATTTCGTATATATTTATATATTTTTTACATTTCATTTTTAGTGTTATATGTTTCTTTAAAAGTGCGTTTAGTACCATTATTATTATATTATCTACGTTTACTGCAGTGGGTCTAATCTTATATGGGGATATATGGTTTTATATGCGGCCCGTGGAGTTATAATGCATTTCAAAGTGGCCGGCAATATCATTTGGGTTGGCCACCCCTGCTTTAAATGATAGTTAATAATTTAGAGGGAAAAGCCCTTTTTGCAGGTGTTGGAATTCTTATGCTTTAGTTCGCGCCACGCAGCGTCACGTGGTAGTTTTTATAGAAATCGTTTGGAACAGATTCAGAATTGCGCTGTTGCCATGGAAATGGGCTGTTGGTTGCTGTGGAAACGGGCTGTTGCCGTGCAGACCAGCTGTTGCTGTGGAAACGATTTGTTTTATTCTAAAAAAAAAAAAAAGAACATTCTTCTTCCAGTTTAGCTTTTGCCTTTGTTACCATCAGCCCTGTATATCTTTTTGTAAATATTGCTTGTAAATAAATGAAGATTCCATAAATGTTTGCATGAATTGATCAATACTTCTCGAACCACAAGAAAGCTGCGGCTAACCAGAAAAACTGAACCACCGATAGAAAGAAAAACGATAGTCGTAGTGACAGCAGGTATTTAAGCAAGAAGCGACGCCATTTTCTCCTGTTTCAAGGAAAATCTGAGGTGTCATGGATCATCCGCAAGCGGAACATATTATACGCGAACATTTTGTTGTCGTACATTTGTTGTAAACAACATTTTGTTGTAAATTTACCGAAATGAATAGAATGAAGAGGTAATTTATTGTCAGAAGCAAAGCAATTGCCGTAAATACGATTGGATAAAAAGTACACTATGCGGAAGAAAGTGACGGGACACGACACTATAACGACATAAACCCATATTTATTAAAATTAATAGGAGGTAGGGCCTCCTTTGGCTGCGATCACAGCTGCAACCCTTCTGGGCATGCTTTCCACTAAATTAGCCATAGTGGAAAGAGGAATTTCCTTCAAATGTTTAATAGGAAGTTCCATAGTTCAGGCTTGCTTTTGGGGGAGTGGGGTGCAGACCCTCAACCGACTGTCCAATTCGTCCCAGAGATGTTCAATTGGGTTAAGATCAGGGCTCTACGCCGGCCACTCCATGCGTTTAACGTTGTTGTTCACATACCAATCAAGAGTCCTCCTTGCAACATGTCCTGTTGCGTTGTCGTCTTGATACCAGCAATCATCCATACCGTACGTTGCCCACAAGGTAGGAAGGACATGATTGTCGAGAATATCACAGTATCTTTCGGTATTCATCGCATCATCAACCTTCACCAGTGGGCCAGCCCCATACCAGGAGAAACAGGCCCATACCATCAATCCTCCTCCACCAAACTTTAAGTTGGGACGACACACTCTGGCAAAAGGCGTTCTCCTGGTAAACGCCATACCCAAACACGTCCATCGGAACGGAAAAGGGTAAATCGTGACTCGTCACTCCAAAGGACGCGTTTCCAGTCATCCAAAGTCCAAGTACGGTGGTCTTTGGCCCATCGAAGGCGCGCTTTCTTGTTGGTTTTCGTAATCAAAGGCTTATGGGCCGCCAGAGTAACCAGAGCGTCCAGAGTAACATAACTTATGGCCTCGATACGAAGAGTCTTGGTCGAAACGGCCACACCTGTGGCTTGGATAAACTCATTAGCGATGTTATCCATGAATGTTTGACGGTTACTTCGAATCTACCTGCCGAGCACCCGCCGGTCCCTGCTGGTGAGAACTGTAGGCCGTCCACTTCGGGGTTTGTTCTGACAGTGTCCCTCAGTCTTGTAGCGACACACAACACGTGCTACAGGTGATTTTGAGCAGTTACGAAGACGGGATATCTCCCTAATTGACACCGTGGCAAGGTGCAATCCAACCAACACACCTTTCTCGAACTCAGACAACTCTTCCCGTAGCGGCATCTTGACAAAAAACAACTCTAGTCGACTCCACAGAGTATTTATAGGATATGGCTGACACGGGATACCTATTATTGCGCATGTGTCAGCTGTATTGTCGACTTTTCTACTTTTCGAGGGGTGTCCCGTCACTTTCTTTCAGATAGTGTAGCTCGATTCGATATTATTTGCAGGCTTTATGTGTTTACATTCATAAGTGTTGTTTTATTGCGTTTGAAAGCAGACCACACCATGCATCACGCTCATCACCAGAAGGGCTTCAAGTGTACTGTGCAGGATAAAGGGATCAGATTCGAATAGGAATAACTGTTACTACGACTATCGTGTTTCCTTCTTTTGGTGATTCTATTTTCTTGTTAGCCGCAGCTTTCTTGTGGTTCGAGAAGTATTGATCAATCCATTCAAACATTTATGGAATCTTCGTTTATCTACAAGCAATATTTACAAAAGATATACAGGGTGGATGGTAACATCTCAAAGGCAAAAGCTAAACTGGAAGAAAAATGTTCTTTTTTTTTAGAATAAAATAACTCGTTTCCACAGCAACGGCTGGTCTCCATAGCAGCGGCCCGTTTCCACAGCGGCCAGCAGCCCGTCGCCGCGGCAACGGTGCGGTTCTGAGTCGGTTCCAAATGATTTCTGTGAAACCAGCACGTGATGCTGCTTGGCGCGAACTAAAGCATAAAAATTCCAACAATAACATCCAAAGTCGTGTACCTTCATGTACCAATACCTTCCAATATGATTTAACACGACTGTGTTATACAATGTGAGGTCAGAAGAAATTTATGACCCCAAAAAAAAAAAAAAAACACTAAAAAAAAAAAATCAAAAAAGAAAGAAAAATGCAAAGATATTATTATCCGTCAAAAAATCACACGATAAGAATGTTTGAATTGTTTTATCATCTTTTAAAATACAATGGAAAATAATAATGCTATCACTATCCGTATCACTTCACGTGATGCTTATTGTAGATTGCTAATTTTTATCTTTTTTAGTGATTATTTGGGATATTGAAAGAGGGCAATTAGACTTTTGACGTAGGTACAAAGATCTTTATTGCACAGCGAAAATATCATGGACAGTTGATAAAGTGCGATTTTCATTACTTCGACGACGGGAAAAACCACATTTTTTTTATGAGTAACGAAATTGTAAGATTAATTTTTATACGAATTTTAATCATTTCAGACAGTTTCGACTACGAAATAAAAAAAAATTTTATTTTCTCATAACTTGTTACCAAATAAAAACATATAATTAATTTTTATATTTCAAGAATCTGTTTACGATGTATTTAATTCTTTAATAATTTAGTGCTGTTTTGCAATTCCATGAAATAAATTTTATCTGTTCATGCATCCGTTTAAAAATACCAATGCGTAATTCAAAAGTGCACAATTTTTTAAGGTGAGATAATGACATGAGCATATTCATTCGCTAAATCAGGTATTTTAAATGTTTTATCATTCCTCCTTTCTAACAAATATTTAATATGCAACTTTTAAATTTAATGTAGTAGTAATTTTTATGCCGTAATTTAAAATTAGTTAAATTATTCACGAAAATAAATTTTATCAATATAACTTTTTTTCGCTGGTTTTTCTGTAATTTTTCTAATGTTGGAATAATTAAAAATGCTGCTTATTTTCCTCATTGCCACTGCATTCATTAGCCGCTTAATACTTAATTAGCACCCGCTACATAAATTAGAGCATTTAGTAATTTTGATGCTGTAATTTAAATTAATTAAATTATTATTATTATTCACAAAAATAGATTTTATGAATAGAAATTTTATCATTGGTTTTTTCAGTACTTTTTATGATATTAGATTAATTGAAAATGCTGGCCATCTTTCCTGGAATTCATTAGGCACTGTAATGACCGGTACTGTAGTAGTTTGGTTTGGTTTGTTTTTGTCGCTCTACGGTCATTTATTTTGCACTGTAGACTAATTAGACCGGGAGCTACATTTTTAACGTGGATTTCGAACCACTAACAAGTATCCATGCCAAAGCCAGGATCCAAATCTGATGCCTGCAATACCAAAGGTCAAAGCGCTATCCAATTAGCCATCAAACTGCATTCTGTAGTAGATCCAGCGGTACTCAGGATGCTCAATTAAATCTGACGGAATGGTGTCGCAACAGTAGCGCGTCTGACTCCAGATCAGAAGATCGCGTGTTCAAATCAAGTCCGGGTTATAATTCCTATGCATATGTGCGGGAAGTAATTTCACTGTGTACCTGAGAGCCCATTTGACTTTTAAATTTGCGGACTTCCAAAAATAAGACGAACTGGCGCGGGGATAAATAAACGGATATCTGACCGCAAGGTCGATTCAAAGCACAGCTCAATCGCCATTCAGTTACGATGTGTACCTTTGTTGATTGCAGGGCTGTAATTATGACCTTGACAAATCCCAATCGGAATCCACTTTACACCGTTCGTCTCAGTCTAATATAACTGTAGAACGCTAGACGTAGGACTGAGAGCCTTACCCCTTAAAAAGAAATTTACACGTGCCTCGAAATCTGCCAGCAGGCAGACGGCTTTGACCCACCATGAGGCTGAAGCACCAATGAAAAGAAGAAGATGTAAATGTGTATATACTACTGTGTCCTAAAAGTAAGACCCATTTTCAATTTAAAATTCCAGGGGCTTATGGAATTTCAATGTGTTTTCCTTTTTTTTAGGTTGCTGGCACTGTTCTTGACACCTGCGTGAAATTTCACGTCAAAATATGCAGTAGTGTTTGAGTTACGGTTGGCTTTGTAAGACGCTAAAACTGATTCCGGCGATTTTTGAAGTGCCTGAATTCATTGAGCAAAAAAGAACTATCATTAAATTTTGTTCTCGAAAACGTGTAGAATGTTGCAGAAAGCATTCGGTGAGCATTCCTATATCGGAAAGATATCGGTATAAGCAGTTAAAAGTCAGAGAACGCCTTGAAGAAGAAGAGCCCTCTGGCCGACCATCAACTTCAACCGAAGAAGCTCATGTCCCAAAAATTAAATATGTGGTGCTTGCAAACCATCGATTTACAATTAGAGACCTTGCTGATGATGTTGGAATTTCAAAAGGATCGGTCAATTCCATTTTAAATGATGTTTCGGGTCTCAAACGCGTCAAATCACGATTGGCACCGAAAGCACTGATTTTTGGAAAAACATGGAAGCGTTGAAGTGTGTGATACAATGTTTTCTGACTAACAGGACAAGCTGAAATGCATCATAAATGGAGATAAGACTTGGATTTATGCTTAACGACCGGAAACGACTGATCAATCGTGCGAATATCGTGACAAAGTTGAAGCAAGACCGAAAAGAGAACTCCAAAGTCGCTCAAAAATCAAGGTTATGTTGATTGTTTTCTTCGATTACCGTGGTGTGGTGCATTATGAATTCCTTCTGCCGGGCCAAATTGTCAGAAAGGAATAATATATGATTATTATGCGTCGTTCGTGTGAAGCTATTCATAAAATGAGGTCACATTTATAGAAAGACAACTCTTGGTTTTTGCATCACGGTAATGCGCCAGATCACACTACATTGATTCTTCGTGATTTTTCCGCCGAAAATGAAGCCCATATCGTTCCACAGCCATCGTATTCACCTGATTTAGCACCAATCGACTTCTGGATATTCCCTAAACTCTAAAGATCATTCCGGAGACACCGTTTTGAAACGATTGAGCAGATTCAACGTGAATCAGCGCTCGCTTTGAAGGCCATCTCGGCCAATGAATTTTTAGCACGCTTTGAGGATTGGAGAAAAAGTTGGCATAGGTGCATTATGTCGGAGGACTATTTGAAGGCGATGAAATAAATTTGAAAGAATAAATAAAGAATTCTTGAAAAAATAAAAATTTGTCTTACTTTTTGCGCACAGTAATATATATATATATATATAAATTATTTCTAAAAGTATTTATAATGTTATTATCTTTTTAACTGAACAATTTTTTGTTCTGTCTTTTAGGTTGCTGTCAGTGTCCTTGATATATGTGTCAAATTTGATGTCAAAATATTCATTAGTGTTTGAGTTACGCTTGGTTTTTGAGACGCTGAAACTAATTCCGGCAATTTTGAAATGTCTGAATTAATTGAACAACGAACTTACATGTTATTATTTATATCTATATATATAATAATGTACATATATAATATTGATATATTTCCTAAGATGTTTTATAATATTATTATTTATAACTTCTAAGATAGAACTCTAGTAAATCTAAAGAGTAAATTTTCTAGTAAATTTTCTAAATTGTAGTTCATTTTGACGTTTATTGGCTAAAATTTCAGACCATGTCAAAATACGCAGGATAATTCTAAAATACGAGCAACATAATGAATGCACTAAAAACTGCAGAATTTTTATTCTTTTTAAATTTAAAATTTTTTCCACCATCTCTTCCATTTTCATAATTATTGTTTCATCTAGTTTACTATTTATCAGCAATATATAAATTATATAATATTAGCAATATATAATATTAGCAGACAAATATCGGTTTAGAACGCTTAAAATCGAATAATACGTTGTTTGTCGGATAGCTATATTATCGTCTGTGATAACTTGCCAATCTTATCTGCAGTAGGAGTTTCCTTTTCGAGATAAAGTTTGCTGTTGAGAGTTTAAGTTGGACTGGCAGTTATTTAGCTTTTAATATAACGTATGTAGGCTTGGTGCAGCGTTTATTCGCAATTTCATCCGCTTATTTACACCGGTAATAAGAATTTATTTCTGCTGTAATCGTATTTTATATGGCTAGTAATAATAACTCTGAAAGAAAAGGATTTACCATAACGTGGATTATAGAAAACTTTAAATATTCTACATATAGATATGGAGATGTTTTGGGAAGTCCAACATTCATTGTCGATACGATGGAGGAAACAAAGTGGAGTTTTTCTCTTTGTCGTACATTTTTTGACGGGGACAACTTCGAAGATGGTTTTGTAATTAGACTCGCGAGATTGCCAGACAGAAATGGACCTTCCAGTATCACAATAGATTGGGAATGTGCATTATTAGCAGCAGATGGTTGTGTTGCTGGACAAAGCAATCTAACAGAAGGGGAATTTACTAATCAACATAGAGTCGGATTAAAATTTTTTGATCTAAAGTATGGAATATCTGCTGTTTTCCTTAATGGTAACTTAACAGTCCGTTGCAAAATGTGGAAATGTTTTGGAGGTATCAACAATGATGGATATTGCACAGCAAGGACACATATAGGAGTTGGAAAAAAATCCTCCATTTGGTCTATCAGGAATTTCAGCACTTTAGAAAAAGGAAACGAACTCACGAACATGATTAAGTCGACTCTCAACCACAAGCCAATTGTCACGCTGAAATTCTCTGTGACTGGGGAAGACGAAATGCTTCGAATCAGTTTCATTTCTTCAGACTCTGAAGTCGAATCAAGGTGCTACTTCTCAATTAAGTTATCTGTACTAGATTCAAATGGCGAGGCTGTAACGTGTGGTGAAGCAGAAGTTTGTTTTTGCGATGGAGAAAAAGAATCAGAATGTTTATTGACCTTAACAAAAAAAGAAATAATGAGAAAGAAAAGTCAGTATCTCCGAGACGATGTGTTGAGCTTGCTATACGAGTGCAACTTTTCGACCGGATTAGTTTATGGAGAAATTGAAAATACCAACTACGGATGGATTCCACCCCAAACAGCAAATGCATGTCTTTCTGATTTGAATCTGGCGGAAAATGCAGCAACAAAAAATTCAAGTGCACCTTCCATACTGAAGAGGGATATTGAATGGATGTTGCATGAAAACGTATTATGCGATGTAAAACTTCGAACCAGAGCTGAAACCTTTCCTGCACACTGGTTCATCTTGAGTGCACGATCTCCGGTGTTCAGGGCCATGTTTCAAAGTGACGGTGAAGAGAAAGCTCAAGATTGCATCGACATCGAAGATGTGGACGCAGACACCGCGCGTCGAATGCTTCTGTACATGTACACCGATGCATGCGGAGATCTCCAGTGGGAGAGTGCGTCGAAGTTGTACGCTGCAGCAGACAAGTATCAAATCCTCAGCCTGAAGGAAGAATGCTCATCATTCCTGAAGACCGACTTAGATACTGTAAATGCATGCGATGCCCTGATGATAGCTGATTTGCACAACGACGAACATTTGAAGTCGGCTACATCAGTATTTATCTTGAAATACCACAAAGTAATATTCAATTCTGACGTGTGGAAGCGCCTCATTCAAACCAATGGACAATTAATTTTCGAGACTATGTTGCTGAAATTTAAAGATTAAACCAAATTTACCGGTAAGTACGAAATTTTCACATGTTTTATTATTTTATTGAAATTTAATGTTTCTGTAATTATTGTTGTTTCATGTTGTAATGCTCATAATTTAATGTTTCATGTTGCACACAATAAAGCAAATCTAGAAATCAAATTATACATTATTTTTTATTGAACAACCTAAATTCATTGATTTAAAACATTCATTCAAAGCCAATTATTTTAGATTGAAATTAATATTAGACATTAAATTTCTTTTATAATTAGTACTAAATTAAATTACTTTTTATTTAATCTCTATAGTGGTGAATTAAATATCTTTTAGAAAAACTGCATTAATTTTATTTAAAAATATATTGTACTTTCTTGGTACATTTCACTTGCATAAACATCTTTCTACCTATTTAAATTTAGTTTTTTTTTTTTTTTTTTTTTACCGTTCTAATGATTTGGATTCTTGTCTTGAAAAGTGAATGTGCAGCGTGGTTGGCAAGTTCTTTTACAGTGCACAAAAAAATGGCTTTGATAAATGATTAACTACGATTTCTGTTTTTTGTACAATGGAAAACATTAAGAACTACATTTGTCACCATCAGTGAAATTGCAGAATTAAAATCTTCACTTTAATAAATAAATTTTTTATTTAATTCTTATTTATCTCCTGCAATTTTAACTAAGAGAAATAATTTCATGTAATTTCTTATCTAGTCACAATAAAATGCTTTAAAAATTTCTACTTTAAGAATGCGTCTCACTTTTTTTTTTTTTTTTTTTGGTAATAATGCAGTGGTGCTGTTAAATTGGAAAAGAATTGAATTTTTTATTGATTTATAATAAATGCAAAGTTGTTAGCTTTCGTAAACAGCTTTGAGTTTGTTTCTAGATTAATCAGAAGTTGTGATACAGCTGTTTAGTTAAGAGCATGTGACTAAACTGCTGCAAAGTTATTCAAAGCTGTAAAACAGACGGAAAGCTAAACAGCACATTGCTAGGTAATTGAATTCATGGATTAAGAATTAAAACTGAATTTCTAAACCCTGTAGGCTTCGTAACTGTTATAATAGTTATAAAAATTAATTAAATTTTAGTTATTCCTTCTATCCAATTCTAATACCAGTAAGTGCATATTTATACGGGAATTATTGGGAAATGTAAGTGTGGATTCTATTGCAGGGCAAATTTCAGAAGACTACAAAGTCAATGTCAAAAATAAACCTAGAAATCCGCAATAAATCATACCACACATAAACCTACAGGTCCGAATGCCTTCAGAGACTTATAGAAGATGAAAAAAGAAAACACATACAAATGAAATAAATCAAAAGCTAATTTCATGATTTAAAATATTAAGAATATATTTAGTAATATTTACAATTGAAATAATTTAAACACATAATGCAATTTATTTTTATTAATACATGTGAATTTATAATAGTTTAACATATATAGTACAATAACCCATAACGGGTGCGCAGTAGATCTATCTCCCGGTGGTGAACCTGGTAACACTTTTTAGTGGCTAAAAGGTCTACAACTTGGCATTATGTCTTCCTCCCTTGTCATTTTGATACTCTTCGAGTGCTACAGTGGAATGCAAGGTGGACTGTCTCAATCCAAGCAGAGCTTTTGCTGACTCTGTGTGAGAAGGATATTCATGTTTTTACTATTATGGAAGCTAATTTGACAACCGATTGTCTGCGAAGCCATCTTTACAGACTCAAAATTGTTCCTTCCCCGATATGCTGCCCTGGAGGGCCATGGACTCCACGCATCTACTTCACTGTCCTGCTCTGAGCAAGACTTTTCTCGCCGAGCGATATTGGGATGCTAGAGATATTTTAGATTAATGAACTCTGTTTCAGCATGTTTTGTTGTATTCTCTGCTCTTTGTTCTTTTTATTGTTCTTTTTATTGCTGTAATTGTTCATAATCTGCCATTGGGGGGAAGTCATAACTTTTATAATAATTGTAATAATCTAATGATATTTTTGCTATTTCTTCTGTCCACACCTGAATAGTATTAAGTGCTTATTTAAACGGAATTTTTATTAGCGAATGCAGTTCTACACTCTATTGTAGGGCAAATTTCCAGAAATCTACAATCAAAGTTAAATGTTTCCGTGCGTCTATCATTTGCTTAGACATAAATTTCAATAGTTAGGTTAACTTAATTATTACGAACTGTAATTATATTTCTAATTTCATCCGCTGATTGAAATCAGTTGTTTTATTTCATTTGAATATCAACTCATTTTAAAAGTAAGATAATAAAAAAAAAAAAAAGATTTTCAAACAAAGATTGAGTTGTGAGTTTTTGATGCATAAAAAAAAAAAAAAAAAAAAAAAAAAAAAAAAAAAAAAAAAAGGAACGTGATTTCGAACTGAATCAAAAACTATGTAGATTAATATGTAGATTTAATGTAAATTAATATCTAGATTTTCAAACCAAGATTGAGTTGTGAGTTTTTGATGCATCAAAAAAAAAAAAAAAAAAAAAACCCGGAAAATTGCAGAAAGGGGCTATCACTTTAGCTGCAAAATAATTTGAGAACAGCAGGAGAGCTCTCAAGAACTTGAAAACGTGCTTTCTGAACTGAATTGTCAAGGTGGATCTTATGCTAAGGTCGATCATTTGAAAAAACAAAACTGTGGATGTAAATGCAGAGATTGCGGAGAAAACCTTGAAAACACAGACATGTTCCTAGCAGAACGGGCGCGATATAAGATCAGCAGCTCCACATTTGAAGTTATTTATTTATTTATTTTGATATTTTTGCTTAAAATTAATCAATTATTTGTCAATAAGGTATACTTTAGAATATTATCATTCTTTTAGTTTTTTGCAGGTATGATTCATGTATACTTACATTTATTCAAATTAATATGGTAGGTTTTAATTTGTTTTTTAGGATTATTTACATAAAGTCGACAAATGCACTATTTTTGTCACTTTTTAGCCAAATATTTACAAAAATACTCTTCAATATATTTTTTCATTTTTTTTTTTTCAATGATTTATAATCTAATTTATTTATTAATAAGTTCAAAAATAAATAAAAACATTTAAAAGTTTTTCTTCTTCTGAACGCTTTTTTTTCTTTTCTAATGCAGCTGGCAAATAGACCGTGATCTTTTGCCATAAGGGCTGCACCGATGCTACTCACTTTGCATTACCCAGGGGGCGGTGTAACTTGATGGGAAGCCACGGACGCGGAGTAACAAAGCCCCTGCAGCACTCTACGATCCTATTAGGGGACCGGGGACCTACAGTTTGAAGTGGATTCCGAACCACTACAAACACACCCATGGCAAAGCCGGGATTTGAACCCGATACCTGTGGTACCGAACGCCAGAGCGCTAGCCATTCGGCCATCAGGTCCCTTCGTCTGAACGTTATCTTCAAATAATAACAATAGTCACATAAGACAGTTTAAAGAATTATTAGTTTAAAGTAAGTATTATTAGTAGGGATTCCGAATCCGTACAAGCATCTGATCCACCGCCAGTATTCTACCCCGAAAACTGTGGCACCGACAGCTGAGGGGCCCACCGGGCCATCAGGCCTCACTTTAATTGATACTCTTCCAAAATCTGTGTCTACTAATTTAAGGTAGACATTCGTCATCGGGATCATTTAATGGAATTTCCATCATTGTGAAGTTTTTATATTAATAAAAATATGCTGTCATTTGAGGGAGCATGTTTTTTTTTTTCTAATTTTAGACAGCTTGATCTGGATGCCTTAAGGCAAGCGCTGCAGAGACGTTACTCACTTCTTTACATTACCCAGGGGGCGCGTGTAACTTGACGATAAACTACGGACGCGGAGTAACAACGCCGCGCAACGCTCTACGATCAAATTAGTGTTTAAAGTGGATTTCGTACCACTACAAACATACATGGCATCGCTGGGACTCGAACCCGAAACCAGTGGTACGAGCTAGCCACTCGGCCATGCAGGGGTCTTTTTGAAGGAGCATGTAGAAGAGCAACAGATTACTTTTGATCTTTCCAATCTCAGTTGCTATTCTTCTTTAATCAATACAACGACGAAATAAATATAATATATAGGTAAATAAAATAAATTTTGTAATTGAATGATTCTTTTTACTGTTGTCGATACATTTATTACAGAAATACATCAATAAAATTTAAATAAATATTTATAATTTTATTAAAATGATACTCATTTTACGCACGTCATCCCATTTGAAATATTGTACACAAACGCCTGATTAACTAAACATTGAATACAACATATTTTTTTTTTTTTAATTTATTACAACACTAAAAGTTATAGCTAATGATTTAGAGAAAAATTCCTAAATGTGGGCATTTAAACAAGTCACAGTCGGGTTCTCCTTAAAAAACATATTTTTTTCTTTTATTTATTACAACACTAAAAGTTATAGCTAATGATTTAGAAAAAAATTCCTAAATGTGGGCATTTAAGCAAGTCACAGTCGGGTTCTCCTTAAAAACATATTTTTTTTTTTTATTTATTACAACACTAAAAGTTATAGCTAATGATTTAGAAAAAAATTCCTAAATGTGGGCATTTAAGCAAGTCACAGTCGGGTTCTCCTTAAAAACATATTTTTTTTTTTTTATTTATTACAACACTAAAAGTTATAGCTAATGATTTAGAAAAATTCCTAAATGTGGGCATTTAAGCAAGTCACAGTCGGGTTCTCCTTAAAAACATATTTTTTTTTTTTATTTATTACAACACTAAAAGTTATAGCTAATGATTTAGAGAAAAATTCCCAAATGTGGGCATTTAAGCAAGTCACAGTCGGGTTCTCCTTAAAAACATATTTTTTTTTTTTTTTTTTATTTACTACAACACTAAAAGTTATAGCTAATGATTTAGAGAAAAATTCCTAAATGTGGGCATTTAAACAAGTCACAGTCGGGTTCTCCTTAAAAACATATTTTTTTTTTATTTATTTATTACAACACTAAAAGTTATAGCTAATGATTTAGAGAAAATTCCTAAATGTGGGCATTTAAGCAAGTCACAGTCGGGTTCTCCTTAAAAACATATTTTTTTTTTATTATTTATTACAACACTAAAAGTTATAGCTAATGATTTAGAGAAAAATTCCCAAATGTGGGCATTTAAGCAAGTCACAGTCGGGTTCTCCTTAAAAACATATTTTTTTTTTTATTTATTACAACACTAAAAGTTATAGCTAATGATTTAGAGAAAAATTCCCAAATGTGGGCATTTAAGCAAGTCACAGTCGGGTTCTCCTTAAAAAATGTCCAATGTGTTTAAACAGGGGGCATCCAAGAGCACCATATATAATTAGTAAAATTTCATATTTTACTCGACAAATATAATTTTTTTTCAAGACATTCTTTTAAGAATAACCACTCTACAGTCTTATATAAACTGAGATTAAAACTCATCACCACTTTAATTAATTCTTCTTTTTCATTGACGCAACAGCCCCATGGTAGGCCGTCTTCCAACTGGTAGTCGTCTGCCTACTGGCATATTTTCGTGACAGGAGACGTTTTCTTCTTATGGGATAGGGTTGTCAGTCCTACTCCGAATAGTCATATAAGAGCTGGATCTACAGTTTAAAGAGGATTCAGAACCCTACAAACATACATGGCACCACCTTACTCTGACCAGAAACCTTTGGCACTTCCAGCCAGAGGGCCATCATATCCAACTTTTAATTAGTAATTTTCCAAAATCGGTGTTTTCTAATTGAACGTAGACATTCGTCATCGGGATCATTTAATGGGATTTCCTTCATTGTGAAGTTCTTATTTGGATGAAAGTATGCTACCATATGAAGGAGCATCTAGAACATTGATGAGCAAACTACGACCCGCGGGCCAACTCTGGCTCGCCGGAAGGTTTTATCCGGCCCGCGGATAGAATTTTAATTTGCCGGTCCGAGGCAAATTAAAAGAAATATATATAGAAATACACTCAAGAGGCAAAACATTATGACCACCCCTACATTTTGCAATGAACTCGCCTGGATGACGTGGAAGGCACGTGATCAGGTGGAAGTGGTATTTAACTGATATTAAGTGGTGGTATTAATCCATGCCAAAGCGGGTTGAAGCTGTGTAGCGCGCCAAAGGTGGACCAACTCGTTATTGACAGGTGGTCATAATGTTTTGGCTCTTGAGTGTATTATATATCTATCTTCTTTTCTACTTTGATTAAATATTATTATTTTTTTCTTCCATTTTTCAAAAGATTGATGATCTTTTTACTTTCTCTATTTTTTGTTCTACAAAACATAAATCGACGGAAATAACAAGCACAGACAACTTCCATGCGGTAAAGTGTTAAAAACATAAGTTCTTTGTTAGTTATAACTGTAGATTGGCGCCAACATTATCTCTTTCTCGGGGATTTGCAGGTTGAATTAATTGAGTTACAATCTAAAAATCATCTCAAGTAGTTGTTTTTAAATATGCCGAAGTTAGAGTTTTACAAATCATTATCAAAAGTAAGTTTCCCACATTTAATATATAACGCACAGAAAATCAGTGCTATGTTTGCTTCATCTTATATATGTGAACAAGTGTTTTCAACTATGAACCATAGAGAAAAGAATTATTTCAGAAGTAGACTGACAGATGAGCATTTAGCCTCGTACCTTAGAATCAGTACATCTCACTTCGAACCTCAATATAAGAAACTTTTAAAAATGAAATCGCAATTTCATTCATCTCATTAACATATTTAAATTGTAATTCTTGTATATTGTTTTCAAAATTTTAGAAAAATTTATCTTGGCCTGCCAAACGTGTTTTTTTTTTTTTTTTTTTGGCTCGCGACTGAAAAAGTTTGCCCATCCCTGGTTTAGGGAATAGCCAGTATCGCACGGTGTGAATACAGTGGTTGTTTCATTTTTGGCAAAACAGTCACGTAGAATCAATGCAGTTTGAGCCGGCGCATTCAGTGTTTTCGGTACCAATCGGGATTTGACACGTTTGAGGCCAAAAATGGAATTGACCGATCCTTTTGAAATTCCAACATCATCAGCAAGGTCTCTAATTGTAAATCGACGGTTTGCAAGCCCCAAATCTTTAATTTTTTGGACGTGAGCTTCGTCGGTTGAGGGTGATAGTTGACAGAGCGCTCTTTGTCTTCAACGCACTCTCTGCCTTCTTTGTACTGTTTTTACCACTTATAAACATTTCTTTCCGATATAGGAATGCTCACCGAATGCCTTCTGCAACATTCTATACGTTTCCGCGAACAAAATTTAACTCTGCTCAATGAATTGAGACATTTCAAAATCGCCGGAATCCGTTTCAGCGTCTCACAAAGTCAAGCGTAACTCAAACACTAATGGAAAACTTTTGACGTGAAATTTCACACAGATGTCAAGGACAGTGCCAGCAACTTAAAAAAGAAAAAAATGAAATTCCATGAGCCCCGGGAATTCGAAATTGTAAATTGTTCTTACTTTTGGACACAGTAGTATACATCAAATTTAATCAAAGGGAATTTTAGTAATTTACAAGAAATATTTTTAATATTTTATTTAAGAACTTAGTGTTTATTTAAGAAAGATTTTCTGCGCTTTGTAAATAGGTAAACTTCAATTCACTCTAATCTATTTCTTTTCGAAAGAAATTTTTTAAAATAGAAACTGAGATATTCAACTAAAAAAAAAAAAAAAAATAGTAGTTTGAATAGTATACAACAAAATTAACCAAAGGAAATTTCAATAATTTACAGGTAATATTTCTAACATTTTGATTAAAAACGTACATCACTGTTTATTTAAGAAAAATAGTTAACCTTCAATTTATTTTAACCATTTCTTTCCGAAAAATATTTTTAAATAAAAAAAATTGAGATATTAAAAAAAAAAGAAAGATGACACAGCCCAGAAAGCAACAACAAAAAATGTCTTCCGAAAATTAATTATCTTCTTAATCAATGTAATCTCAAAAGGAATCTCGTGGAAAAAGTGTCACCAGCTGTTGATTTTTAATAGAAGATACAACATACAGAGTTTTCAAAAGGAAATGTAACATACAAAGTTTTCAAACGAAGATACAATACAGAATATTTTCTTTAGGATTCTTTTCAAGTGGAAAACCTAAGTATGTTCTGATATTGTTTGAATGGTGTAATATTCAACAAAATTAACCAAAGGAAATTTCAATAACTTAACAGGAATTTCGATTAAGAATATACCGCACTGTCTATTTAACAGATTCCCTGCGCTTTTAAAAATAGTCAACCTGCAATTTATTTTAACAGTTTCTTTTTGAAAAATATTTTTTAAATAAAAAAAATTGAGATATTACAAAAAAGATGACACAGCCCAGAAAGCAACAACAAAATGTCTTCCGAAAATTAATTATCTTCTTAATCAATGTAATCTCTGGTGGTAAAAAAAGTGTCATCAGCTGTTTGTGTCGCAACCCGAGAAGGGGGACCGGGCCATTTGCATAATTCCAGAACCTCCTGCACAAAGGCCACCGTGGGAAGATGACAGGCGGTTCGCATCACTTTAATGAGCCATTGAAAAAGGGGGATTAATGGGCACATGGCGTCAGGGTGTCAAGCGAGCCCTGACAGCTACCAGCTGCCGGATCAACACCGCGGCTCGTGCCCGGACCTCTCACACACGAAAGGGTGTGGGACGCTGCCATTCGGTGTGAAGAAAAGGGTTTGGTGAGAGAATGGATCGTTCGTTTTGGCATAGAAGGAAGTCGTGAATTTTGAAAACATTCGAATCTAGATATAATATAGTTAAAACTCAAGCCCTTGGAACTAATTCGAATATTTTTAATTTGAAGCATTTAAATATTATCTATGTTTCTTCCATTTTTGAAATACGCATTAAAAATAAAATACTCGAATAAAAGTAATTATTATTCGATTTGGGAAGATAGTCATAGTAAGTTAAGTTACAGTCGATTTGGTATGTTATTTTTATAGTTATAAAAAATTTATTTACTATGGTTATGAGTTATAAAAGTATTCGTAGCAAGCTATGAAAAGAAAAGTGCATGTTTCCAATGCGATTATGAATTTTACTAATTGCCAGGTGTCTGAATGTCCGAGTGTCTGGCGCTCGCTGCCACATGTTTCGGGTTCGAGTCCCGGCAGTGCCGTGGATGTCTGTAGTGGTTCAGAATCCATTTTAAGGTGCCTGTCTTATATAATTGCCGTAAGTCAGACTTCTACCTACGGGTGCTCCACCACAGAAGAAGCTGACCCCTTTCCCTTCAACCATGAATCCATACGGATTGTCTACCAAGTGGGAATCCTAAATGCCCGACACGTGACAATGGCAACGCTCGTGAAGGTGGTTCAATGGCTCGAGAAGAATTCGCCTAGAGTTTTTGTGGCAATCATTACTTTAAAAAAGACGAGACTCAATTGTGACATTTTGTGCAAAGCGTCTCGAATTTATTATTAAGCCCCAAGTGAAGTTTTTCAGGATTTTCTCTCAAACGACACTCAAATGCAAAGCAGTTGTCCCTAAGAAACCCCCTTGGAAAACAATGTTTTACCCTCCTCAACTGCCAATGGGCTGTTCGTGGTATTTTTTTCTTCTTTCTAATGCAGCTGGCAAACACTTAGACAGCTTGCTCTTGGATGCTTAAGGCTGCGTCACAGACGTTACTCACTTTGACGGGGCTCTGTAGCGTGAAGATAAGCAGACAGAGTAGGAGACGACCCTATTAGGACCGGGACCTACGGTTTAAAGTGGATTCCGAACCACTACAAACATCTATGGCACCTCCGGGATTCGAACCCGAAACCTGTGGCACCGAGCGCCAGCCACTCGGCCATTCAGGCCATTGTCCCATTGTTCAATAGGAATGTAGTAATGCATCAATAGAATACGGCACATAACTCGCGGTTGTTCCCAGGTGGTCATCAATAGAATATGGGACACAGTATAACATGGTACTTAAAAATGAGTTAACTGACAAAGATACGCGCCCATAAAATGATGATTCTTTTTTTTTTTGTTTGTTTTGAATATAATTTTAACTGAATTTTCAGGATTTTTGTTTTCTTATTTAAATTTTACAGAAATTAGAAAGGAAAGGAGTTGCATTGACATTGATATAATATCATTGCAAAATGATGCAATGATTCATCCCGGCCGAACCTATTTTGTTAATGTCTAACAAAGCTTGGGTGTCTAGGGGTGTATTTCCAAACACATCAAAGAAGCGTTGGTTTTCTCTCAACAACACGTATTTAATGAAGCACGGTTATATATATATATAGCAATATTCACATTAATAATTATTACATAACAATTTCTCTCGCTGCTTGACGCAGCCGTTGCAGTTTCGCCGTCTGCCGTTCTTCCACCTTTCTTCATCAACGGGGTCCTGTCCCTTCTCATCAGAGTTCAAAGTTGAATACTCCCCCAAGTTGTAAAAGGCTGTCAAAGACAAGCAACGGTGAAGTGTCGCCGCCTTGATTACCACACAAACAAATCCTACATTCTCTATTATTCGAGGATGACTCTGTATATTTTCCCAGAACTCTTACGATTTTGAAGAAGGGATCTTTAGACTTACTTTCAGGTATTTTTTTTCCCTAATGCAGCTGGCAAACACAGACAGCTGGATGCCTTAAAGCAAGTGCTGCAGACGTACTCACTTTTTACATTACCCAGTTACCCGTGTAACTTGAAGATAAGTCACGGACGCGGAGTAACACTGCCCCAGCAAAAGCTCTACGATCCTATTAGACCGGGACCTACTTTTTAAAGTGGATTCCAAACCACTACAAACAACCATGGCACCGCCGGGACTCGAACCCGAAACCTGGAACCGAGCGCCAGAGCGCTAGCCACTTTCAGGCCCACTTTCAGATATAAAAATGTGCAATTTGAGTGCGAGATTAAATAAGTGAAAGAAAAATATCGTACCCGATCGAAATAAAGAAAGTCAGATAAATTTTTTATTGGCGAAATTTCTCAAAAATTAACAGGTATACAATGGGAAGATATTTAGCAAAAAATTCCATCGTTGACAGCCATTCTTCCCACGGGAAGAACGGTCTTAACGGAACGAGCAATAATGCTCAAAAAAAAAAAAGAATTCATTTTCAGATTTAAAAATTATGATAGAAAATTTAGGTGCAAAATTGGGGTTGTATTTCAGTCTTCTTTTATAATTCTAAAAACGGACGTGTGTGTTTGACTTATCCTGTGTCCTGACAGACATCCTCATACATACATCTACTCAAACATGGAGGTGAAATGGAAACTTCTTTTGTAATGGAATACCCGTCGGTAGATTTGATTTAGTTTGTCGCTCTACGTCATTTTGTGCACATGGAGGTTAAACATACCGGGACTTACAGTTTAATTTGGTTTTCTACCCACTAACAAACATTTATGCCATCGCCAAGATTCGAACATGAAGCCTGTGGTACCAAAGGCCACTTGGCAGTACATATACTAAAATTGGGACAATACAGAGAAGATAAGCATGGCCCCTGCTCTGCGCAAGGATGACAAAATAAGTAGAAGTGTGCCTTGGCTCTGAGTCACTGAAGAACCCTCTACAGTCATTATACTGGTATCTACTGATTAACGTGGATTCCCAACCACTACAAACATCCCTGGAACCGCTGGGACTCGAAGCCTACGACATCGAGTGCCAGAACACTAGTCACGCGGCCATTAAGCCAAGCCTCTACTACTACTACTACTACTACTACTACTACTACCACTAATAATAATAATAATAATAATAATAATAATAATATATTATGTACATATGTGGTTCGTCCGTTGCCCCCGTAACTAAATGCTAGTTTATCGCACACATTGGTCTAATTAGACGGGACCTACAGTTTAACGTGAATTCCGAACTACTAATAAACATACCAGGATTCGACCATGAATCCTGTGGTACCAAAGGCCAAAGCGCTAGCCAATTGGCCATCAGGCAGCTAATAAATCCTAAGAGATCTATAAAAACAATATTTCAATTAATTGGATCACCGCTATCTTTAAAAAGTAACAATTTTGACCTTCACAAGGACCTTCTTTAATTAAGAGGCTTCACTCCTGTGAGTTAATATTAATCATTTATTTTATAGATATATCTCCATCTCCTTTAAATTAATTGCTTGTAAAAAAATTTTATTCCAAGAATACCAATAAGACTGAGTTATGATGACCACTGAGTTATGCTTTCCAGAAAGTAATAGCAAATGATTAAATAGTACGATGCGTTTTATGAATATTAAATTATGATTATGAATATCCTTTTAAGACTTTGAAAAAGCACTTAGCAGGATTATAGTTTTTTATTTTGATATCTCGCAACTCTATTCTCTATATTATAATTAATGTTAATGACTTAAATCTTTTATTTATTTATTTTTTTTTTTTTATATATTTTTCAGTTTATTTAAATTTACAAGGCTGCAAACGTTATTTAATAAATTTTCAGGCTTTGCAAATTTTCACGATGGCAAATAACAAATTTACATTAATTTGACTTTTGATTTTGTGTTTTATTTGAACTTTGATTTTTACTTGAATTTACCTAAAGTGTAAATAAAAGTTTCATTTTAAAGTCTTTTTATCAAAAAAAAAAAAAAAAAAAAAAAAAAAAAAAGCATTTTTTTTTAATTTTGAAATTATTCGATTTGCTTGTTGATTTTTGGATTGTACAAAATGATTAAATCGATTACTGAACATTTTTTTTAATATATAATACTAACTGGCAACTGGCATACCGATTACGGAGTACCAATAGTACTCAAAAAAAGTTAAAAATGCTAAAAATAAATAAAATTAAGATAAAAATAAAAAGTTTAAAAATTAAAAAATAAAAAGAATTTAAGTTAAAAATTCGGCACAATTAAGTACCAGTTGTAGATGTCACAAAATATTTGTTTGTGATTTAAAATTCTGATTGCTGATTCTGATTCTGATCTTAAATAATTATATCGTCCAGAATGACCATATTTCACTGAATCCACTAATTAGTTGAATATTATTCTTTTTAATTACTCAATATTTAAGATTCTGATGGCCTTTAAATCTTCTTTATCATGCTACGCTGATACCGTACAAATTAACCAACTTGGGAAGCCACTTAATTAAAATACTTATCAACATTTAAAATGTATCAATTCCTGACTTTATTCTAATCTCTCACAAATCGGACATAAAACAATAAAAAAGAACATCTAAAGCCACTTTTATTTCTCTGTCTCTTTCCAGCCGATAAGATATTTCTGGACACATGAAGGTTGAAGAAAACCATCTTTTTTTCTTTCTTTTATCTCTTGGAGATGGTTCTTACCACATCAAGGTTCACCCTATCAAGTTGATCGCCATGGTAATTTGAAGAAAGGGTGAGCACATGTGCCTCTTTTGTCTGTCAACCGGGCTCATTCTGGCGGACCTGCAAACACTACACAAGAGCTGTCAGCCCCTCACGCTTGCTTTGGGCAATCACGCCGCGGGCTGCCTGTTTCTTGTATCGGATGCCCTTAAGCGCTCTAAAAGTTGTCTTTCACCAGAATTACGCCTCCTCAATAATGTCTTCTGGTTGAGGGTGGCGAGCATCCTTTGGAATGAAAAAGATCTCGTTTCGTTTTTGCTTAGCTGTACTAAGAGAATGAGGTTTTTACTAAATGTACGAATGAGAAATTATGATTAATAAATTGTGTCATTTAAACATTCTATTATAAGGTCATTGAATTAAATAAAATGTTTGGTATACAAAATATTATAATTCTAAAATTAATATCCAAGTAATTCTTGTCGTTAAAATATCAATGATTTCATGTGTGTTTTTTTTTTTTTTTTTATTTTGTCGCAATGTAGTTTTTATTGCCTTGTAATGAAATTGTCATACAGATCTTGTATAGGAATTATTCTTACTAGTTGCCTTGTTAATGGGAGCTTATCAAGTACTAGGTTATCCATTAACATAGGAATACATTTGGTGATCCATAATAATCAGCTTGTGCCCAATGTATTGAGTTAAAATTATTATATATTAGGTTATTATAAAATTATTCATATGGGCAGTCGTTTCAGGATTGCAGAGTTATATTTGAAATTATGTAACAACAAAATTTAGAAAAATTTAAATATATTATCGTATAGAAGATAGGAACAATGTCTTCTGGTTAAGGGTGAGCATCCTTTGAAACGAAAAAGACCTCGCTTTGCTTAACTGTGCTGTGCGAAAGTTGTTTGAAACCAGGGGGAACTGTACTTTACTGTTTAACTGTATTACAACAGTTAAACAGTAAAAGGCTCTAATGGGCGTGAGACGCGTGCCATGTTGAAGGGAGCGGGAGGGGGAGTTGACTTAGAATCCGCTTGGGATACAGATGTATTAAGGCAATCAAAAGTCTCAGCGAGATCTAACTAAGTATAATAATACAACTTTCAATGAAATAAATTTTATGCGTGTGAAATAAAAATTAGTGAAATCGTTGGTTAAATTTTTATGTCTGCTTATATGCAACGAAAATAGAAACAAAATTCGATGAAACGTATTGAAGGAAGAAGAGCGATATAAGACGAAATTGTCATATGCAATGCGCCTAGTACATGATTGATCCAATGAATATAATCTCAGTGTCTTTCAATGCAAACTTTATGTAGCCTTATTTCAATTGCCATAGGCCCATTGTGCATGCAAGTTAACATTGTCACGTAGTTCTGTTTCTATAAATGTCTACACCATTCATTCATTACTTTTGTTTTCTTATTTCATCCATCTTACCTCTAAACTGTCCTCTCCTCCCTCTGCAAATGCATTTACAGAGATGCTTTCATATAATAAGACAATGGCACAAATTAAAGTACTGTACCTTCTTTCGTTTAAGTACTTTTATACCAAAATAACAATAATAAATAAAACTTTGAGATGGCCTTCTTTCAATCAAGATATTTAAATTTCCATTAAATACTATGTAAGATAATCAAGTTGAAACTAGAGTTTTGCATAAGAAAAATATAATTTCCAAATTGCTCAAAACTCACAAATTTGAAGAAAATACACACACATTTCTCCAATAATGTTTTCTGTAGATAAAATACCAAGATCGCAAGCAGTTCAGACACAATTGGTAAAAGATGATGAATTTCTTATTCCAAAAACTAACTAAATAAAAATCCAGCTAAAATGGTCACAGAATTAGTTTTCTTTCAATCTAGACATTGGAATTTCCGTTGAATGCTATTCGAGATAGACAGGTTGAAACTACGAGTTCTGCATAAGCAAAATATGATTTCCTTTCTACAAATTACCAATGTTTTCTCATTTTCAATCAATTTGTTAGTAAATTCCAAACAAATCATTCTGAAAAATAGAAAAATAATACAAAAAGGAAAAGAATAATTAAAAAAACATTAAGTAAATTAACAAATGAGTCATCAATTATTAGAAAAATAACTAATAATTTATTACAAAATTATAGAATGATGTTATTATTATTTATATTTTTTATATCGAAGAAAGTAGGTGAAATTGATTGTTCTGAAATTTATCTTCCTAACTAGTTTTTAAGCATAGAAAAATAAATGCACCCTATTGTATAGGTTTTCAATTCTACAGGAATCAGAATCATCTGAATATGTCCGAAATGTCTACAGATGATTACAGCCTGTCTAAACATTCAAAAACTTGGAAATAATGCAAGAAGTAAATGATTCTGCGCATGACAGAACAGATATTTCTATTCTCTTGTAAACATGCAAAAATGTTTAATGCCATTTATTAAACCACACACACAGAGAACATAAAATCTTAACAACCACTTTACATTTATTTTTGTCGTTTAAGCGTTTTATCTATTTATTATTATTATTACTTTCTTTTATTTATTTATTTATTTTTATTTTATTTTTTTTTGCTGTCAAATTATTTTCAATCTAACCCTATACGCTATTGATTCCAAAAAGCATTATTTTTATAGGCATATATTTACTGTCAAAAATGACCATTCTAAGATGCATAAAATAAACATAAAAACGCCGAAGAAATTAAATTTGGAGTCCAAAAAAAAATGAACCCAATTGAAATGTTTAGAGTTGTTTACGTTTTTACTCTTTTTCAGTGTAATGACCTGACCCTACTAACCCCTCATTTCTTTTCTTTTTTTTTACCACCACAGGTATTTAATAGTCGTAAAAATATTTAATTATCTGCAAAACAGCAGCAGGTGTTGGACGTTTCCACAACAGAATCATTTAAATGGAATGAAAGAAATCCTTCCCGCATTTATAATGAACAAATAAAAGCCTTCCTTTCATTCCATGCCGTACCGGTTCGAACAATCGAACAGCAGACGATTTTAATGGCGTACACAACAACAGAAGGAAGTAGGGCAATTTAATAGTCTCGCACCTATTCGGTTCAAATGAGGTTGTTCAACTGACAACAAAAGGAAGAGGTGACATTAAATTCTTTTTTCTGTTGGATGTTATTGAAATTGTAAAAGTCATTTATTTTGCTTTTATGTTTTCGTCATTAAGTTAGTATTATATTATTATCTTTTTTATAATATGTGATTGTAACTCAATTTATTGATGGATAAAAAAGTGGTGCATGTTACATATCCTTAAATTCAACGTATCTTAAAATTTAAAAATTATATTGTAAAAATAAATTTAAAAATAAAAACAATCAATCCACTTTGATGATTTAATTTCTATAACAGCAAAAATTGCATCAAATAACAGTAATGTAAAATAAATTAAGATGATTAATAATAATAAATGCTTAAATGAAACCGAATATAGATCACTTTCAAAATCATTGGCATATACGTTACTATTTAGTTAATTTAAACTTTTTGTTAATTCGGTTGTTATTTCTTCTAATTATTTACCCTAGTTATTTATACTAATTCTAATCATGTATTCTAATTCTAATTATTCTAATCTAATCTAATTATTTATTCTAATTCTATTCTACTCTAATTCTAAACTATTCTAATTATTTATTATAATTCCAATCTATTCTGATTATTTATTATAATTCTAATCTGTTCTAATTATTTCTAATTATTGTAATCTATTCTAATTATTCTAATCTGTTTTAAATATTTATTCTAATTCTAATCTATTTTAATTATTTATTCTAATTCTAATTATTCTAATTATTTATTCTAATTTTAATTATTTTAATTGTTTATTCTTCTAATCTATTCTAATTACTTATTCTAATCTATTCTAATTACTTATTCTAATCTATTCTAATTACTTTGTTAATTCAAATAGTCCTCTTGTTAATTCAAAGATATTCTGATTATAATACATTTCTTTTTATAGTATGTACAATTTAACTTCTTTTAAAGACGTTGTTTGCATGTAAAATTGAAATCGAATTCCAATTTGCAAATATATATGTATATATGCCTGTCACAATAGTAATTATTTATTTCACAAACTTCTAAAGTTCATTATATTGTAATAAAATTATCCTTACATTATAACAATTGTAATTAACATTATATTATTAATTTACTGTAAACACAAAATGCAGTAAACAAAATGTAAAGATTGGATAAAGACAGTTATAATAATGAATTACACAGCTAAGAAAATTAATTTAAAGACAGTTTCGCTTTGGGACTGAAAAACAAGTTGTCTTCAAGATCGGTGAACCATAGCTGACTGAACATCTGTTTCAAAATAATTCTAGTTCCCAGTTGACAGTGCTTTTAAGTGATCAAATCTGAACAAACATTGACCTTTCTTTTTTTTAAAAAAAAAATCGTCGAATAATTTTACATCAATTCAACCAAGCGAAGAAGCTCACTAGATTCTTTATCCAAATCTCAAAATACAAATCGTCACAATTCACATCATACAATTTTTAAATGCTCGCCTCTCTTTAATGTTGGATAACATGCGAAGATCTCTAAAAGATGAACATCTTCTGCACTATTCAAACCCCTTCTGGGCACTTTATTCTCCATTTATTCTAATTCTTATCTATTCTAATTATTTATTCTAATTCTAATTATTCTAGTCTATTCTAATTATTTATTCTAATTCTAATTATTCTAATCTATGCTAATTATTTATTCTAATTCTAATTATTTTAGTCTATTCTAATTGTTTTAGTCTATTCTGATTATTTATTCTAATTCTAATTATTCTATTCTATTCTAATTCTAATTATTCTAGTCTATTACAATTATTCTATTCTATTCTAATTCTAATCTGTTCTAGTCTATTCTAATTATTTATTCTGATTCTAATATATTCTAGTTATTTATTCTAATTCTAATTATTATAATGTATTCTAGTTATTTATTCTAATTCTAATTATTCTAATATATTCTAATTATTTTGTTGATTGAAACAGTCCGTTTGTTAACTTGAAGACATTCTAATTACAATACATTTCTTTTATGTACAATTTAACTTCTTTCAAAGACGTCCAATTTAATTGTAATATAATAATGAATTATATGTTCACAAGAATTAATTCTAAGACAGTTTCACTTTGAAACTGAAAAACAAGTTGTCTTCAAGATCGGTGAACCATAGCTGACTGAGAACATCTGTTTCAAAATAAATCTCAGCTCTCAGTTGACAGTGCTTTTTAAGTGATCAAATCTGAACAAACATTGACCTTTCTCTTTTTTTTTTTTTTTGAAAAATAAATCGTCGAATAATTTTGCATCAAAAAACTGCATCAATTCACCCAAGCGAAGAAGCTCACTATACTCTTTATAGTGAATTCTATATTCTTTATGGCGAATATCCAAATCTCGAATTACAAATCGCCACAATTCACCTCATACAATTTTGAATGCTGGCCTCTCTTCAAGAGTTGGATAACATGCGAAGATCTCTAAAAGATAACCTTCTTCTGCACCATTCAAACCCCTTCTGGGTACTTTATTCTCCTCGGAAACCTTTTTTCCAGCACCCTGGAGTCCTTCGCAAGATGGTCCCCAGTACCACTTGTAGGTCCTTGTGACAATCCGGAATAATAACTGTGAGCAATATGATTCTATGGGACCCCCTTTTTACTGCACAAAGCGGCAGATCTTTTAAGGCCAAAGAGAAAAATCATAATGCATATACATACACTTTTTTTGTGTCGGCGAAGTGGTATTTAGTTGGTATTCAGGTGAGTTCTATACCTGTTTCGTTTACGGGCGGCTTGCTTTGAGGTTGAGGCCTTTTACCCTGCCGATTGTTGACAAGCTGGTAAGGCGACACTTGGGTTGTGCCATTGGTACTTGCTGCTCCAACCCCCTGTTATTTATTTATGTATTTTATTTTTTAAAGGGGGAGTTGGTACTGTTGTGCTTATTGTGTTTGATGGCGTGGGAAGTTGTGTATGCGTGCCCAAGCAGAAAAGGGCATATCGGTATTTGTGACGAAAATGAGTCCACATTTTTTGACGTTTTGCGGTCGCCTTTGCAAACCAGGTGTGGAGAGCGGAAATACTTATACTAAGTAGTGTATATACTGGAATACTTGTACTAAGTAGTATATATTTAAGGCGTGTGAAATGAAGCATTCATACGTATCTTAAAGCACTTGAAGTATTGGCAAGCATCATTACTTTTATCTAAATATGTCAAGAAAAGTAAGTACAAGATGAAAATAGGGATATTTTTTTCTCTCTCTTTGTACATCAGGAATACTACCTTTCTTGAAGTCAAGTAAAACTGTCTCGGACTGATAAAATTTTTCTTATATATATATAGATATATGCCGATCCTGTTACTAACTTTCATTTTTCCATATGTACCCTTTTTTTTAATTACAAAATATTAAATAAAATGTGACTCAATCCATAAAAAAAACAAACCATTTTTACACTTCCAGAAAATGAATACATTTTAATTTTTGCACTGTACTGATTTCTAAAAATTTTTACCATTGCCTCGTTTATTCCCTTAATAAATTAAGCAATAATCCCTTAATTATTTAAAATATTGTGAATGCTCAACTTCAGCCAAAAACAATTACTTTCCCAATACATGATACATTTTATTTTTTGTAATGGCATATTACATTTTCTATAGTATTTTGTAATTACAGCTTGGTAAGATAGAAACAGAGCCTCATAAAAATTTTCAGCTTGTACTGGCATCTATGAGAATAAACTAAAAGTAAAGAAAAAAAATGGCACATCATAATTATATATATATATATATATTTCTTTTTCGCAATCAGAAAGGTTTCCTTTATATCACGCAAAAATATAAATAAATAAATTAAAATTAATTAATAAATTAAAAAATATATATACACTCAAGAGCCAAAACATTATGACCACCCCTACATTTTGCAATGACCTCGCCTGGATGACGTGGAAGGCACGTGATCAGGTGGAAGTGGTATTTAACTGGTATTAAGTGGCGGTATTAATCCATGCCAAGGCGGGTTGAAGCTGTGTTGCGCGCCAAAGGTGGGCCAACTCGTTATTGGCAGGTGGTCATAATGTTTTGGCTCTTGAGTGTAAATAAAAAAAAAAAAAATTGTCTTTTTTTACCAGACGATCTTTTTAAATAATTTTACATAATTTTTCTTCTGAAATGATTTTTTTAATAATTATTCAGCTAATAAGTATTAATTATTTAATTTATTCCTCAGTTATTTTTTAAATAAATATTACGTATAAGAAATGTCGTAAAAGAAATTTGAAAAAAAATTTCAGATTTCGGTGAAAATTTTCTAAATTGAAAGTGGTCAAGAACACGAAGAACTACACTCCTCAAAACAATATCTATATATTTTATGCATAATAAAAAAAAAAAATAAAAAAAAAAAAAAATAAAAATAAAGGAAAATTTATCACAAGTAAAAACATGCAAAAAAAGAAACACGAAATCTATTTTTAAATGAATAATAAATAATAGTCAGTTCTGTTGCAGAATGCTTTAAAATAACTCTATTATTCGCACAAAATGAAAGTTTCTCTTAAGACATTCACGATATAGCAAGACTGAAAAATATTTACAACTATATCATATATCATATATCTTTATCTATATCACTATTAAATGAATATCAAATTATTATTACAACTGCTATGCTAATTTTGGAAAAACCATTTCAATTATTTTTTTTTTTAAGTGGCTTAAAATTTTGTTTATTTTATAATAAAATAAAGAGGTAGTAAATGATAAATCAGTAGACGACGATTTGTTTCAATTAATACCATTAAAAATAATTTGGTTAATACCATTAAAAATAATTTCATGCGTATATATTTGTAGAAAATAGATTTTTTATATTATTTATTTACTTAAATGAGTTGAAAATGTAATTTAATGTAATAACTTATTGTATTGTGTTTAGCTATTATAACAGATTTTTGCAAAATAAATAGAATCATAAGAGTATACAAAATAATAACAATAATAAATAAATAAAAATAAAATTTACAATAATAGTGATCTGTAAATAAAATTCAGTGTATTTGTTTATTTCTTAAACTTATTTATTTATACAAAAAATTTTGTTGTAATTTTAAAAAAAAAAAAAAAACTTTCTATTCTATCTCGACATGTATTTTTTTTTTTTTTTTTTATTTCTCTGATTAACGATCAGAGGTTTAAATTAAAAAAAAAAAAAATTATCCAAATTAGTTTATTATGTTATATTGTTGTTATATTTTTTATTTAATATCTTTTATTTTTTTTATAACTGAAAAATTTTAAATGAGGGAAAAAAAAAAAATTCTTTTAAAATATTCATTGCATTAAAAATAAACATGCCTTCAATACATTAGAATACTACAAAATTTTGTAAATATTCAGCAGTTATTTTTGCTATTTTTCTTGATTTAATATGCTTTGAATCGGGAAAAAAAAAATGATCTAGCAGAGCGTGGTTTCGATCCACGGACCTCTGGGTTATGGGCCCAGCACGCTTCCACTGCGCCACTCTGCTCACAACGCTACAAGCGCTATTGTTAGATATGCAACATGGTGAAGCCATTTTTCTAATTTTAACATGTAAATTTATTCTTTTTAGGATGCTTTTGAAATAATGATTAGATTTTTAAGTATCATATCATTTCATTTATTCATTTTTCGATGAATATATTTTTATTTTATTCATCGATATATCATTTATTTTTTCCTTATTTTTCGATGAATATATTTTTATTTTTATTATGTTAGTGTTTTTAATACGTTTTATTCGTTATTTTTCGATGGAGAATTTTTTAATTTAATTTTTTTTTAAACAAATATGTTTCAAAATAAGGGAAAAAAATAGTGTGATTGTTTTTAATCTCACGTTTAATTGTTTGGTAAGCAAATATTCTACTCAATTGTGAAAATTGGTATGTTTTTGCAATTTAACTATAAAAAAAATTAAATTAAGAAAAAAATTGTGTTATAGAAAAGATTTTCACACAAAGATTTCAGAAGAATTAATTAATGCTGTATTTTATTAATGCAAAACTATTTATAAACGTATGTATAAACGTATTTTATTAATAAAAATTAAATTAAGAAAATAATTAATTAAAGGCAAAAAAATTAAAAAATGGCGTTTTAGAAAAGAGTTTTACTAATTAATTAATACTGTATTTTATTAATACAAAACTAATTATAAACGCATGTATAAACGTTATTTTATTGATAAAAATTGAATTATGAAAAGAATTAATTAAAGAAAAAAAAAGGTAAAAAAAATGGTGTTTTAAAAAACATTTTTACTATGAATTAATTAATGCTGTATTTTATTACTACAAAATTTATAAACGTATTTTATTAATAAAAATTAAATTATGAAAATAATTAATTAAAGAAAATAAAGGTAAAAAAAATGGTGTTTTAGAAAAGATTATTACTATGAATTAATTAATGCAGTACTTTATTATTAAAAAACATGATAAATAAATAAATAAAACTTTATTTTAATGCTTTTCTAATGTATAAATATATACAAATGTTGAAGATTTTTTTAAAATTTAATTTGTCTTATAAATGCAGGATAAATACAGATTATTAAAAACAAGATCATTATTTTACATCCATAAAAATATCCTAGTAAAATAACAGTAATATATTTAAAAAAAAATAAAGTAAATAAAGTTCTCAAATTTTCATGAGAAGTTTTTCATGAGAAGAAATTATAAATTTTATAATTTATACGCCGAAAAAAAAAAATCCTTATGGTGAGATCTACATTGAATAAAAAGAGTAAAAAAAAATTATGTTTTAGAAACTATTTTTAATATGAATTAATTAATGTTGTATTTTATTAATACAACACAAAACACGATGAATAAATAAATGAAATTTTATTTTATTGCTTTTCTAATGTGTAAACATACATAAATGTTGAAGATTTTTTAAAAATTTAATTTGCCTGAAAGATGCAGAACAAATACAGAAAATTAAAAATAAAACCATTATTTCATATCCATAAAAATATCCTAGTAAAATAGACTTAATATATTTTAAAAAAATAGGTAACTAAATTTCTAAAATTTTTTGTTATAAATATTTTACACCAAAAATTTATATTTATGGTGAGATCTATATTGAGCAAAAGAATTTACGTGCTAGGGGAAAGCTTATCTCTCTAGCACAGCTGCGAGATTAGAGCTCATTATCTCCTATTTACTAGACAGGTGCTTTAGCAAAGAAAACCACTGCACCATTGTACTGCAGGCAGATAAAATTGTAATGTACTATTCTAACTTAAATAAATATTGGTGTATTTATTTAAATTGTATAATCTATATTCATTATATTGATTAATTACTCAGTTTAAATTTTTTTTTATTTAAAATTTTATTTAAAAATTATAGGAAAATAATACATTAAAGTTAATATGATAGATAATAAAGTTAAAATATAAAATCAATCGAATAAAAAAAAATTTTTTTTTATTCGTAATTTGAATTAAAGTTTTTATGAATTTCAATTTTTATTTCAAAAACCTATTTTTTAAATGTTTATTTAAATAATTTGTAGTTACATAGAAATAGATTTTAAATGCAGTTATAATTACTAAAATCAATTTAGTTAAGTAAATTGTAATTTTTTTTCTTTTTTTGTAAGAAGTGTAAAATTGAGTAAGTATTAATAACGCAAAAGTATTTTAATGCAAATGAATAACATGTTATTCAAAAATAAAAATAAAAGATAGCATTAGTAAGTAATATAAACAAATAATTAATTAAAGATAATAATTCAGAAATTAATTAAAGATATATACATTTAGTAAACAAACTTTCATTTTGATCCATTTTATTTACTTTCTTCTAACTTTAAGCCAAACTAAACGTGGTAGCGTGGCCGAGCGGTCTAAGGCGCTGGTTTAAGGCACCAGTCTCCTCGGAGGCGTGGGTTCGAACCCACCGCTGCCAGAGAAAAATTTTTAGTTTATATAACATTTCATTAATTGCATTAAGAAATGAACATATAACATTTAGTGAATCCAGAAATAATAAAGCATGGACAAACAAAGTATTATAATATGTGAAAAGAAAAAAATAATTGTCTTTAATTATTGTTTTCAATTTTATTAAGCATTTAATTTATAATCAGATTAAAAAGTATTAAAATAATTTTTTTTTTAAAATTATGTAGAAATTTGTTATCAAAATTAATTATAAGTAGTTTTAATAATGTATAATTTATCTTAAAAAACATTTGTTTGTTAATATTTTTAAACTGTATTTTTATCAACAAAATATTAAAAATAATAAATAAATAAAATAAAATCTTACAACTGAATTAAAAAAATAGCATCAAAATGCATTTTATAAAGATTATTGAAATATACAGCAGGAATTGTCATTAGTAGTATCAGAAATGATTCAAAGCAGCACTTGTTTAAAACTCAAATAAATTTAAATGTTATTCAAGACAGAATTTGAATTTCAATTGTAACTATAAAAAATTATATAATTTTAATGATTTATGCTTTTTATTTCTTTATTTATGCATTTTTATAAAAACAATAATAAAAAAAAACTTGCCTTAATTTATGGCGTACTGGCATAAAACATCCGCAGGTTCGAATCCAAATTTTTAAAATTCACATGGCGCCATCTAGGGACAATTGCAGGGGTCTGTCATTAACATTCTTTAAAATTCGATTTTGAAATAAGAAAAAAGTATTAAAAATAATATTTTTTTTTTTTCTAATATATTAATAATTTTTATTTTATTGATTTTAATTAGTATTAAATATTTCTACAAGTCATGCAGTCTGGAGTCTGATGGCCGAGTGACTAGCGCTATGACACGCGGTGCCACAGGGTTCGACTCCCGGCGGTGCAACGAATGCTTGTAGTGGTGTTCGGAATCCTGTTTAAACCGTAAGTCCTTGTCTAATATGACTGTTGGGCGTAAGGTTGACAACCCTACTCGGTAAAAGGAAAATGTCTCATGTTTCTGAATCTGTCAGTAGGCAGATGGCCATAGTCCACCATGAACTGTAGTGCCAGGGAGTTAGTTAGTTAAAAGTCTTATAAAAGTAACCAATTGGGAAAATCCCATTTTCTCAGCAAAGTGAATTGTTATGTTTCATTACTAAAATAATAACAAATGGCTATTCGGTGCTTTGGTAATTCGGTAAAACGTCTAATCGGTAATTCAACTTTTCACTTAAGCTAATTACTTATCTACCAACTTAAAATAAACCATCAAATAGAAATATCTTTGAAAAGTTGTTTTCCGAACCAAGAATAGTCAATAATTGATAATGTTTAAAAATAAAGTTAATGCTTGATAATGATTGCATAGAGGATTCCATAATGGCCGAGTGAGTAGTGCTCTGGCGCTCGGTACCATAGGATTTTCGGATTCGAGTCTCGGCGAACTACCATGGATGTTTGTAGTGGTTCAGAATCCACTTTAAACAGTAAATCCCGGTCTAATAGGATCTTGAGCGTTGTGGGGGTAGTGTTACTCGCGTCCGTAGCATATCTTCAACCTAAACGTGCCCCCTGGGTAGTGCTAAGTAACAGAGGTGCTTACTTAATGGCATAAAAAATTAACTGTCTCTGTATTGCCAGCTGCATTAAAACAACAACAATTATGTACAGTGAGCTTAAAAGTATTCGTACAGTACGACAATTGATTTAAAAGAAACCAGTTCATAAAAATTATAAACATAAATTCCATTTCAATTATTTATAAATATCTAATAGAACATATTTTCACTAGTTTCATGTGAAATTGACACAAAAATAATTTTATACATGAATAAATATTTACAAAACTGAAACAATCCAACTTCTTGTGGTGTAAAAGTATTCGTACATCAGGCATATATTGGCCAATACAATCATAATATTTCAGCTAATACCTTGTAGGATATCCTTTAGCTCGAATAACTGCCTTGAGTCTCTTTGGCATCGATTCCACCAATTTTGCTGTTATTGAGCTAGATATGGCGTCCCATTCTTGATTAAGAGCTGATTCCAAATCATTTTTATTAGAAATATGTCTGGATCTAATATTTTTATCAAGAACATCCCATAAATTCTCGATGGGGTTGAGGTCCGGTGATTGAGGAGGAAATTTCATGAACTTTGGGGTATTATATAGTATCCAGAACCTTGTGTTTCGGGCTGTGTGCTTGGGGTCGTTATCATGCATGAAAACGTAATCACCATTCAAACCCATTTTTGTTGCACTAGGTCCTAAATTATTTTTAAAATGTCTATATAAAGTTGATGATTCATAATGCCTTTAATAAAGACTAATTTGCCCACCCCAGAAGCTCTCTTATAACCCCAAACAAGCAGACTTCCACCCCCATGTTTCACTGCTGGCACTAAATTCTTAGGATGCATTTCTGTATTGCGCTTTCTCCGTACCATTCGTCTCCCGTCCGATCCAAATATGTTGTATTTACTTTCGTCTGTAAAGATAATCTTTTTCCAGAAATCTGGACTTTCATTAACGTATTGCTTGGCGAAAGACAATCGCAGCTTCCGATTCTTCTCACTAACAAAAATTTTCGTCTCGCTACACAGCCATGGAAACCTTCATTTCTGCATACATTTTAAACAGTACTTACGGAGACTGCTGTTCCCATGTTCTTTAGTTCTGATGTTAATGTAGGAGCGCTTATTTTGGGATCCTTCTTTAATGAACGTACCAGAAACCGTCTGTCAGATGATGTCAATAGACATGGTCGCCCAGTACGAGAACTGTTTTGAACCTTTCCAGTGGCAGCAAACTTTTTATGATTGACTGCACAGTTGAACGGGGTCTACCGACCAGATCAGAAATCTTGTTGTACGATTTACCATTTTTACGGAACTTTAAAATCAGTTCTCTTTCGGAAACACTTGTCTCTTTACTTTTACGACCCATTACAGAATTTCTAGTTTCTCACAACATTAAAATTTCACTGAAGAACCTTTAAGTAACTTACAAGATGACGTCAATTAACTAAATCATAATGGCTAAAACCAATCACAAAATAACTAAAAAATTTTCATTTCTTTTAGTGTACGAATACTTTTACACTACAAGATGTTGGATTGTTTCAGTTTTGTAAATATTTATTCATGTATAAAATTATTTTTGTGTCAATTTCACATGAAACTAGTGAAAATATGTTCTATTATATATTTATAATTAATTAAAATGGAATTTATGTTTATAATTTTTATGAACGTATCTCTTTTAAATCAATTGTCGTATTGTACGAATGCTTTTTACACTCACTCTATACACACATTATTCAATTTTTACTAACTGAAAAATTGAGTTTGTCCGAATCACATCTTATATTAACATATATATTCCAAGTTAATTTTGTTTCTAGTATTCCGGATATTATTTCTTATTACTATATGTGATAAAATGTTTTAAATCTTATATTAGTTAATGTCTAATGAAAACATATTAATGCATTTCTCACTCATTTTTTCAATATTTTAATAATTTTTTCTAGAATTCCGGATATTATTTCTAATTACGTGATAAAAATAGTAGATTAATTTAATTTAGATCTAATTATTAATTTAGATCTTATATTAGTTATATCTAATGAAAACATGTTAATGCTTTTCTCATTCAATTTTTCAATATTTTTCTAGAATTCCGTATATTATTTCTAGTTACGTGATAAAAACATTTAGATCTTTTATTAGTTCATCTCTAATGACAACATATTAATGCTTTACTCACTCATGAACTAATGCGATGCTAGTGATTTAACCTTTTTAAAACAATTAATTAACCATTTTGCTGGATTCCCACTAATTGGGATCAGTTATTAGCCTCATCATTAACTACGCAGCTATAAATAACCGACTTTCAATAGTTCGGTATCGATAAAACATAAGAACCTGATTCTATGAGGCCAAATAAGGTATGACATCGGCATCAGCTTTATTACTCCGCTTTGCAACTAACAGCTCTAGCTTTGTATCCACACCAGCTCCAGCAAAATTTAATAACCTCAAGTGTAAATCAATCAGTTAGACATCGTAGAAAACCTCATTATATCTCGAGTTCGGTATCCATCAAATATTAGCTGGGCTAATGAAAAAAAACCTCTTCACTCTGATAGAAAGTAATATAAAAGTTATTCAGGTAGCCATAAAATCGAGTTTTCGCTTACACGCTTATCTTATCTCAAATCTGATCTCAAATGATATACGATACAGAAGCTGCAGTATACCCTGGGTGATTATCACTCTATATCATTTAAAAGCAATTTTCTTTTAATGGTTTCCGTTAAAAATCTATGAGATAGAGGGCCACTGATTTTTACGACATTTCTAAGCAGGTATAAAATTTCTTCTTAAGAACAGGTGTGTGTGGTAAAACGTGGGACCACGCCGTCGGAGTTTTATTATTGGTAAATTATATATCTCTGGATAAATACAGTGATTATATGATGGATATTGTTGACTTAAAGCAAAGGTGTAAATAGAGGTCGATTTAAAAACTTCCCATAGAGATAAATACAGGTTTGTATCATTGGGTTCGGATTTTCTGTGACAGCAAATTAAATTAATGGGTTTTTACTTTCCAGAAGAAATACTTGGATTAATTAAGCATTGACGAATCATAGAAAGCTGTATACCAGAACCATAGAAAAATTATTTTCAAATTATAGTGGGTATCTTTCATATAATGATTATTGTTGACTTAAAGCAAAGGTGTAAATAGAGGTCAATTTAAAAACTTCCCCCATAGAGATAAATGCAGGTTTGTATCATTGGGTTCAGATTTTCTGTGACAGCAAATTAAATTAATGGATTTTTACTTTCCAAGTAATGGGAAAGAAATACTTGGATTAATTAGCCATTGCCGAATCATAGAAAGCTATACACTAGAATCTGAGAAAAATTATTTTCAAATTATAGTGAGAACAGCAAATTAAATTTATAAATTTATAAATAGATAATATATTATAAAAAATAGATTTTCTGTGACAGCAAATTAAATTAATGGGTTTTTACTTTCCAGATAATGAGAAAGAACTTTCTTGGATTAATTAAGCATTATCGAATCATAGAAATATACATTAGAATCCCAAAAAAATTGTTTTCAAATTATAGTAAGTATATATTATATAATGAATATTGTTGACTTAAAAGAAAAGGTGTAAATAGAGGTCGATTTAAAAACTTCCCATAGAGATAAATACAGGTTTGTATCATTGGGTTCAGATTTTCGGTGACAGCAAATTAAATTAATGGGTTTTTACTTTCCAGGTATTAGGAAAGAAGTACTTAGATTAATTAAACATTGTCGAATCATAGAAAAATGTACACTAGAATCAAAGAAAAATCGTAGCGACTATTTATTTTCCGATAAACCGGATTGTAATTGTTAAGTCGAAGTATGCTACTGTGTCCAAAAACTAAGACTAATTTACAATTTAAAATTCCCAGGGCTTATGGCTTTCTTTTTACGTTGCTGGCACTGTCCTTGACATCTGTGTGAAATTTGATGTCGAAATATTCGTTTGTGTTTGAGTTACACTTGGCTTTATGAGACGCAAAAACTGACTCCGGCGATCTTTGAAATGTCTGAATGAATTGAGCAAGGAATTGCATTCAATTTTGTTTGAGGAAACGTATAGAATGTTGCAGAAGGCATTCGGTGAGCACTCCTATATCGGAAAGAAATGTTTAAAAGTGGTATAAACAAGTTCATAGGAGGCAGAGAACGCGTTGAAGACGAAGAACCCTCTGGCCAACCATCAACCTCAACCGACGAAGCTCACGTCCAAAAATTAAAGAGTTGGTGTTCGCAAACCATCTTTTTTACAATTAGAGACCTTGCTGGTGAGGTTGGAATTCCAAAATTATCGGTCAATTCCATTTTGGGCCTCAAACGCGTCAAATCTCGATCGGTACCGAAAACACTGAATGCGCCAGCTCATTGATTCTTCGTGATCAACGAGCTGGCACATTGATTGCTTCTGCATTGATTCTTCGTGACTTTTTCGCCAAAAATGAAACCCATATCGTTCCACAACCACTTGTGGCTATTCCCTAAAACTCAAAAAAAAAAGACCACTCCGGGGACACCGTTTTGAGTCGATTGAAGAGTTTCAACGTGAATCGCCGCGCGCTTCGAAGGTCATCAATGCCGATGACATTTTAGCATGTATTGGGAAAAAGTTGGCATAAGTGCATTGTGTCCGGAGGGGATTACTTTGAAGGCGATGAAATAAATTTGGAAGAATAAATAAAGAGTTTTTGAAAAAAAAAAAAAAAAATTGGTTTTACTTTTTGAGCACAGTAGTATAATGGTTAGATTTTAATTTTCATGCTATTTTATGTTGTGACCGTTATTTCATAAGTTCGTTAGGAAAAAACTGAACCAGTTTGATTTATAGATGTCTAGCAATTGCCGATTTTGTCCCATCTACATATATCAATTGCTTATATTACTGATAGACTTTGAATGTATGTCTTTGGGTGCTAAACCAACATTGCAGTTGAAAAAAATAAAAGAAGAATAAAAACAATTACAAGGAAAAATCTTGTCTCATAATTTGCATAAACGTAATGTATTTCGACTTGTGTGGTCTTGAGTTAAAATTGAAATCGAATAGCAAAATAATTTTCTTCTTTAACTATAATTTCTTTTATGCATTTACTAATTTTCCTCTCAAATGGTTATTAATAATGACATAAGGTATAGTAATGCGTAGTTAATATATCTAATAACCCTAAATTATAATATAAATACATCGAAAATACAATAAAATAAATATCGAAAAGTACTTTACGAATACATTATTATACTTCTGGATATAAAAGATTGAAAATGGATTTTGTTGTTTTATGTATATTCATTTTTCTGACTAAAGGAACTCCTTTTCATCAATTATAATTATGTATAATATTAATGTATTACATCTTTATTTTTATCTAATATTGAATACTTATTTAAATTTGTCATTTTTGCAATTTTATTACTATCACTGTATTATTTATTAGTATCATTAGCATATATTATATATGCTGCATTCATAATTATTAGCATTTGACTATGGTTGACGTATTCTTTTAGAGCTATTTAGCCCCTGGGGGCTCCATCTCCGATATGATAGGGTAAATACAGTTGAAACAATGAAAATTGCCCAGAATATATTTACAAATATAATAAAATTTGCTTAAAATCATAAACAAATAAAAGAAAAGAAAAAAATATTTAAAAATTAAATTAATCTAAAATTTTTTGCACGGACGTTTTAAATCATAATTGGCAACGTAAGAGTCAATCACCTAGATTGCAGCATTTTCATGATTCATAAGTGTGTCAAAAAATTTAATAGACATATGTTTAAAAAAATCTTTTAAAGAAGGAATGTGAATAGCTTTATAGATATCAGAAGTCCGCATGAACCATTTAGCAGAGGTTATTTGACAGATAGTGATGTTTTGTAAAGTTTCAAGCATTTTTAAATTAGATTTAGCTGCATAGGACCAGACCGGGCAAGCGCACGTGAGATTGGGACGAAGCATAGCAGTATAAAGAAGAATTTTGTTATTCCTGGTCATGGTAGAATTTCTATTTAGAGTGGATAGAGTTTTCTGAAGGCAATACGAAATTTAGTTTTGGTGTAGAGAAAATGTTATTAGCATTTAAAGAATTAATACATCCTTAAGTTTCATTTTCTCTTACGTTATCATCAAAAATTTTATAATATTTATAGTTTAAAAATAATATTAAAACACATTTATTAATTTTTTCATTTTTAAAAAATTAATATTTGATAGTTACATATTTTTTTTTTCATTTATCAACTGTAAAATCTATGTAGTAAAATCCAAAGCATTGTCCTGTAGCGGTTGTTGCATTATTTCTCTGTTTAATAATAAATTTTCACAATTATATTTTAAAGAAGATTATTTAATTTTTTAAAGACACGCGTTGTTCTTAAAAACAATGTTATTCTAATTATACATTTTCTACTGCTCCCATTCGCAGTTTACTTAAGAAGCAGAAAACAGAGATTATATGTTTGTAGAGGTTACAATCTTTTTTAATCATTAAGTGATTTTTTTAGAGTCTTACCGGCACTTATCAATTTATCGCATTTTAATGACATCCTATTGCATTCAGTAAATTTAAGTTAAGTGTATCTTTATCGAAATAAAATTCCCAATTTTTTTATGTTTTTGTTATCGAATTATTACTATTATAATAAACATTTATCATTTTAAAAACATCATGCATTATTATTTTCAATTAAAATTTAAATCGACTATTTCTACTTATCGTTTGAGTCGAAGCTTATGATTTTAAATTTTATTTTATTCTAGCATCTCTTATTATTTACAAATTAATTTTAATATATATTAAAAATGATATTGAATTTACTCAACAGGTTTTTAAAATTGATTAATCCTGCATTATAAATTTTTAATCTTAAGAATTCAGGCATATCAAGTTAAGATTAATCAAAAGCAAAAATGAGTCTGGATTACATTTATTGTAAATTTAATAAGAAAATCAAAGAATTTAGAATTTGTCTGTTTGTTTTTATCTTTGATGCTTACAATTTTCAAAATATTTTTGCGTTTTAATTTAATTATAGTTTTTCGATGAAATTTTTTAATCCTACTAACTCCATTCATTCTTTGTTCTATTTATCGTCAATTGATTACAATTTAATGATTAGTTTTTTAATATTACTCATTCCAGTTCTATTTTGCTTGAATTTATTGCTAATTTATTAACGAAATCTAAATGATAGTTTCTGTAAGCAAGTCCAAGATTTTCAGCTTGTGCGCGCATGCGTTTTTAAGACCGATTACAGTTAATCGATATTTCTAATCATCCTAATTCCAGAAATTTCCCTGATGCATTTAAGATGAGTTTCATAATGAAATCCAAACAGATAATTCTTGCTTGTCCTTATAATCGATATCTACGATTTTTTTAATTTCATTTTTGAATGACTTACGATTATATTTATTACCAATATTTCTTGGTTTTCATTTTTAGTCAATTTAAGAATAAAATCTAATTAAATTAGTGACAATGAATAGAAAAGTTCAATTTAGGATAAAGAATTAAATTATGAATAAAATGTAATTAAATTAGGGGCAATAAATAGAGAAATTAAATTGAGAATAAATAATTAAATTAAGAATAAAATCTAAATAATTAGTAACAATAAATATAGAAATTAAATTAAGAATAAAATATTAAATTAAGAATAAAATCTAATTAAATTAGGGACAATAAATAGATGAGTTATATTAAGAATAAAAACTAATTAAATTAGTGACAATAAATAGAGAAAATAAATTAAGAATAAAATCTAAATAATTAGTAACAATAAATAGAGAAATTAAATTAAGAACAAAATATTAAATTAAGAATAAAATCTAATTAAAAATAGGGACAATAAATAGATAAGTTATATTATGAATAAAAACTAATTAAATTAGTGACGATAAAAAGAGAACTTAAATTAAGAATACAATCTTAGTGACAATAAGTAGAGAAATTAAATTAAGAATAAAATATAATAATAATAATTAGTAAATATAATATAATAATTATAATATAATTATATAAATTAGTGCAATAAATAAAAAAAAATTAAATTAAGAACAAAGAATTAAATTAAGAAAAAATCTAATTAAATTAGTAACAATAAATATAGAAATTAAATTAAGAATAAAAACTAATTAAATTAGTGACGATAAAAAGAGAACTTAAATTAAGAATACAATTTTAGTGACAATAAGTAGAGAAGTTAAATTAAGAATAAAATATAATAATAATAATTAGTAAATATATTATAATAATTATAATAATAATAATATAATTATATAAATTAGTGCAATAAATAAAGAAATTAAATTAAGAACAAAGAATTAAATTAAGAAAAAAAAATCTAAGTAAATTAGTAACAATAAATATGGAAATCAAATTAAGAATAAAATTTAATTAAATTAATGACAATAAAAGAGAAATTAAATTCAGAATAAAAGTCTAATTAGACCCCATTGTAGTCAATTTCATTATCATTTATCGATTCATTTCCAATTCTTTCAAAACGTCATCACTGTTTTAATACATTCGAGATATCTTTTGCTTTCAAAGGGAACTTGGAAATCCATTAGGTTCCTTAATCTAACCTTGTTTGCTGCAGCGCTTAAGATAATTCTAACGCGCTATAAATAATCCGCCCTGACATGCACCGTAAATAATCCGCTTCACTCATAAAAGGAGACATCTTTCATCTGGAAAGGCCCCCATTGTGTCTGGGAACATCAGTCTTCTGTTTTTCATTTTTGCTTCCTTTGGTCAGGTTCTTATCTTAATGAGAATGAATTAGGCGTTGTTCTTATGGTGAATTAAGTTCGGAGTGTTCGATAGCTTGAAATAATAACTTTTTTTCTCATTTATATTAATAATTTTATTATTGAAAAGAATCATCAAAACTTTTACTTTTTTCTACGATACTCTTTTTCTTACAAACAATTATTTTAAAAGTATGTTCTTAGAAACTTCTTGTTGATTGGCGCAGTGGCCTGACAGCCAATTGGGTAGCGCTCTGGCCATTGGTTTCACAGGCTTCAGGTTCGAATCCAGGCGGGGATATGGATGTTTATTAAGGGTTAGGAATCTATAAACTGTAGGTCCCAGTCTAATTAGCCCAAAGCATGCACAAGATGACCGTAGAGCTACAGACCAAACCAATCTTTAATAGCGCAAAAGCCCCAGGAAGGCCGAAAGCTGTCTGCCTACTGGCAGATTTCGAGACAGGAAATGTTTTTTCTTTTTACAGGGTTGGGATGTCAGCCCTAATCCCGACGCTCTACAGTCATATTAGAACTACGGCATGAAGTGGATTCGGAACCACTACAAACATCCATGGTACCGCAAAGAATTGAACCTGAAACCTGTGGCATTGAGGGCTAGACCGCTAGTTACTCCGCCATCAGGCTGAAATTAAATTAATTAATTACGCCATCAGACGATACCGAATCGAAAGCTTCCATGTCTATACTGGAGGTTTGGGTTTGGTTTGGCTTAGCTTTGTCGCTATACTGTCATCTTGTGCACACTTTAGGCTAATTAGACCGGGACCAACAGTTTAACGTGGATTCTGAACCACTAACAAACATCCATTACAGCTCCAGGATTTGAACGTGAAGCCTGTAGTACCACTATACTGGAGGATGAGGGCGATAAATTCGTAGGTAGGAAAGGTTCTAGAAAGAAAATATTGACTCCCTAGATATAAGAAAATGTTGACTCCCCCTTAAAGGATATTCAAATTGCCGTAGCAAAAAGTGAATGCAACGTAACAAGTTTTGTCAAATTTGTGATCCAGTGGCAAAGTTCACAGCTAGCGTGCAAGATACCTCAGATTCATATAACTACTTTCATAACTGAAGAGACTTGATGGAGAATGGGACAAAGTATATAAAGCATATCGCATCAATTTTTAGGCTGCTTGATGAAGTTATTCCCATTATGGAGTTATTCCGATTTTCTCTCCTACAGCATGCAAATGCGAGGCAGTTACCCCTAAAAGTCCTCTCGAAAAGCTATTACTTCTCCCATAGGCATAAGAAGCGTACATAAATGGATCACAATGCCCTTTAATGTTCAATAAAAAATGTAGCAGGTTTCGCAAATTAACTACATATCTGCCATTAAAACTAGGTTGGCCGAGCTGCCATTTCCTGACAAGAACAACAACTAATAAATAATATTTCATTAGAGAAAATCGTTTACTGTATTTTTCTTTCAATTCTTCTAACAAAAGGTCTTTAAAAAACTGCTTTCATGTATATTAAATAAAATGTATTTTTAGATTGTTCCATAAGTATCAAGTAAAAAATTAGTCAGGCATTATGAAAATTTAATGTAAAGCTAATTTATTAAATTTTAATGTAAATTTAATAAAATTTATTTGCTAATTTATTAAAATTTAATGTAAAGAAAATTTAATGTAATCTGTTAGTGTCAGGTATTATGAAAATTTAATATAAAGCTAAAGGTAAATTAATTTTCAAAATGTATTAGATAATTGTATTTTAAAATATTAGCTATGCAATTTGAATAATTACCATTACGTCCATTTGTCAAAACACATACTAGGCCAAATGGCCAATTAGTGCTGTAGCCTTTGGTACCACAGACTTTACAGTTTCGAATCCTGGCTGTGATATGGATGTTTGTTAGTTTTTCGGAATCCACGTTAAACTGTAGGTCCCCTTCATAGAAGGCTGAAGTGTGCAAATAATATGATCGTAGTGCGACAAACCAAACTAGAAAACCACTTTATATTGGCTGAGAATACCTTGAAAATCCTGACTTAAATAAGCAATCATTTTAAGTAAATATTATTAAATTACATATAATTCTGTTGATCATATAATTTTGTAGACCTGTCCTCTAAAACCTGTTTATCAAACATAAAAATAGAAAAATTTCACGAGTGAAAATTATTTTCAAACACATTTACAGAGTATGGATAGATTTTTTTTTTATTTCAAAAGAGCAAATAAACAACACCAACAAGTGAAATAAGTCATAGCAGAAAATTTTTTTTTTTTTTTTTTTTTTTTGCTTTACAAAACAACAATAGACTAAATATTGATTTTATGCATTTTACGGGTAGTAATTCCATATTCCATTTGAAAAAAATCCGGATAACTTATATCTACATGAAATCTGAATCGCATGATAATGAATATGTAAGTGTCAAAGAACTGCATCACTCATGTAGAACCAAAGACTCATGCAAGAAAAAAAACTCAAGAGATTTAAAGGGAAAAAAAATGTAATGAAGGGGTATCTGAAATCGCTGTTGCAATTCAGACTGAAAACGTTGACTTGATATGTTGAATCTGGCTAGCCATCTGTAACACAAAAAAATATTTGATTTAATAGTAAACGGGTTCACATATAGAAATAAATTTAATAGCTTTAACAATTTAATTATATTTACTTAATTTTATTATTTTAATTTCATTTGCAGCAGTATGTTTAAAAGGTTTATGATTAATTAAATAATTGTTTCTTGATCACAATCAGGCATTTAATTAAGGCACATAGGCATAGGCACAATTAGGCATTTTGCGGAAAATAATTATTTTGGATTAATTAGAAATCTCAAAAAGATAAACAAATAACTTATATAAAAAAACTTTTGATATAATTTTGCCATCAACATTCTTTTCGTATTTTTTTTAAAATTATTCTGATATTCAAAAGTTTACCAAGTATGATTCTACTTGTAAATGATAGTAGGTAATTTTTTATTACAAAAATAAAAAAATTAAGAATAATTACCTTTTTTTTTTTTTAAATTCTTTAGGATTAATTTGAAATCTCAAAATATTAACAAAAACAACTGCTATAATTTATGTTATGTAATAGGGGCCATTAACATTCTTTTGTGCATTTTTTTTAACAATTCTGACATTCAAAAATTTACCAAGTATGATTCTTCTTGTAAATGATAGTAGGCAATCTTTTATTACAGACATAAACATTAAAGAATCATTATCATTGTTGTGAATTTTGCTTTTAATTTAGATTGAGAATTACATACAGAAATAGTTACAACCAAAAAGAATACAAAATGTAAAATAGATGTTAATGTAGGTTAATTTTTATTATTATTGCAAAAGCACTTGATTTTTGCATCATTGCCTCCCATGCATGAGACTGGAGCGTAAAGCTGGAAGACAAAACAGTAAAACAGAATACAACAATAACTCATAGCAATAATAATAATTACATCAAAAAACTGTGACTGCATAAAGATAAAAGAAAATGAGTCGTTGGATGCCAATTACATCAACTCTCCAGCCCGCCAATATCTGCTGTATATAAGTTTTCTTCATTCAATGAAGAACAACTTGGTAAATCATCTTTGTCCATCTCAGAGTTCTGGCTTCACATAGGACTGTTATATACAACAATGCTGTGTAGATGTTTAGCAAGACAATCGTGTCCAGTATCCAGTCAGAAAGCAATCACGGGTTAAAATTAAAAAGAGATATTAATTATTTAAAAAAAATTATAAAGAAATGTTTTTAAAGAATACTTCATGAATTTTAATTAAAAATGCCTTATTAAAATGGTTTAATGGCATTTTACTTGAATCAACAAAAGTATAATTAGTCATTTAATAATCCTCTCTTCTTTCTGTATTTCATAATTTTATTTTCACAATAGATTCGACTGAATTACTAACTTAATTTGGAAAATTCAGATTTTTTTTTTTTTTTTTTTTTATGTTCTTAAGAATTTCGGATATTATTTATTTTAGACGTTGTACTGTCAAAAGTGAAATAAAAATATTTGAATACAAATATTTATTAAAATAAAAATTAACATTTAGATTAAAAGTGAAATTTAAATAATTATTTTAGTCTTTGTAATGTCAAAACTTAAATAAAAAATATTTGAACAATTTCTGATGTTAGTAGCAAATTAATACGGCAGCAGATATTAAAGTATTCATCGTCTTTTATATAATTTATTATTCATACGCTTCAGTTGCTTGGAAAATTCGCCGGACAATAAAAACCGGATAATATTTTTATTACTACTGGGGACGTGTCATTAATGTCCAAGATGAAGTCTTAAAGCTTATATAAGCTGGCTGTCATGGATATCAATCGGAAGATGCACAATTTTTGCTCATAAAAGTGTCCATCTGTCTATTTTGGTTTACGGCTTGTTCCCTTCTGTGGGTGTTCGCAAATGTAACTTGAAACAAGTTTGCTGAATCCCCATAAAATTTCTTAAATCCTGTAATTTATATATGTTGTAAACGGGTAGTACTCCACAACTCTCGTGTTATTGGATGATATACAGCTTGATCTGAAGATTTTGTAGAATAAGACACAATTCTTTCGAAAAATTCGTTCAGTAGAAAAATAACCTGAAATTTTCTCTTCTTTTTTGCTGTTACATGTCTTTTAATTAAATTATTTTATTGTGATTTTTTTGTAACATTAGATGACATTCAAGTGATAGTTGTATAAATGTGTTGTTATTGTTGGTAAATGTCAAAATATTGGTTACTAGACCATAAAAATGTTAACAGCTGTGTAACTGATCGAGCGTTATTGATGGTGCACCACGAGATACTTACTACACTACATTCTCATTACATACATACGATTTTGACACTTTCAAACAAGCATTTGTGTACAAGGGTTTCAACTTTCATCTAATAACTGGAATTCTGTTCAAAATACCTAAAAATTTAAATCACTGCAATTAAGAAGGAACAGTAGGAAACTGATTACGGAAATAGTTATTATCAATAACCAATTGCTGAAATCTATTCAATATAGAAATCCATCGAATAAAATCAACTAACTATCTTTGTGTTATAATGATGAAAGACAAAACTGGGTAAAAACACGTTAAAAATATATTAGGTAAAACTTATTAGCATTTATTTAGATCACTTATTGCCAGATACTCAAAATTAAATCTTAGAAATATAAGAATTATTTTCACTACAAAAATTAGACCAATAATGACCTATGCCTGTCTTGTCTAGACAGTAATTCATAATTATCTCAAAATCGAAACAATTGCAGAACACTTAAAAATATCAAAAGTAATTTCTTTAAATAACATACTGCAATAAACACTGCGGGCTTCACAATTAATTCTAAATTATAAAATTGTAGGCGACATTATTACCAGACCATACTTGAGCTTCTTACAAAAACAAGCAACGCTTAAACACCCCCTTCAATGAAATTTTAGACAAAAATTAAGATATTCATAAGAAAAATGCTTATGGCTTTGATTAATTAAATGGATATGAAGTATCCTGGCATAAAGTTTAAAGTTAGATGTCTACAAAAACAAATTATTAACTGATCATAAGAAAAATGATTAAGGCGTTGATTAATCAGATGAAAGTGAAGTATCCTGGCATTAAGTTTAAAGTTAGATTCAAGATTCAAGTCTAGAAAGGGGGATGGAGATAATTAGAGGGCTATTGGGTTAATGGTTGCTTCTCCTCCTCCTTGCCATCCTTGGTCTCTATATTCTAAATGTTATGGCAAAATGGGGATGAAGATTAGCAGTGATCCTGTGGTTTTTCCCCTTCGTACAATCTAAGTGATTCCAAATGTAATGGCAAATTGGGGGTGTAGGTTAACAGTGATCATCTGGCATTCTCTCCGTACAATCTGAGTAATTATAAATGTGATGGCAAAATGGGGGTTAAGAACAGCAGTGGTCCTGTGATATTCCCCTCAATACAATCTGCGTAATTCTAAATATGCTAGTGTCGTTGTAATAACAAATGACCTCAAATAAAAAATGCTCGACATTTATAAAATAGATTAATCGGGCACAATTACCATGATTATCCCCTTAAATTAATGGAGAACAGCCTTTTAATTGTCAGAAATTAGCATTTCCGAACGTACAGTTCTGAACGAACAATCTGAGTAATTCGAAATGTGATGGCAAAATGGGGATGAAAAATAACAGTGATCCTGTGGAGTTCCTCAATACAATCTGCGTGATTTTAAATATGCTAGTGCTATTGTAATGACAAATAACCTCCAGTAAAAAATACCTGACATTAAAAAATGAATTAATTAGACATAATTACCACGAATATCCCCAAATTAACAGAGAACAGTCTTTTTTAATTGTCAGAAATTAGCTTTGCCCATGAGGGGTTTGCTGTGAAACACAAAACAATCAACCCTAAGGCGCCATTACCAATTCTGTTGGCGTCTGCCTCCGAGTAGACATTTAATCCTATCTATTGCGTATGGGTTACCCTTTCCTTCCCCTTGATAGATAGATAGTCACCTGCGTCGGATGTCAGCTTCTGTGACCCCTTCCTTGACACGAGGGGGAAGGGCCTTGCTTGCAGAGTGTCAGAGGACATCATCAGCATGTGGACGAGGCTCTTGTTCTGCCATGTGCACCAAGAGCTTTCTGGTTGGCGATTCTTTTTTTTGTCTTTGTTGTTGTTGGGAGTGCTTATTAAATGCAGATTTTTGTGGTAATGCGAGAATCTGGTGGAAATATAATCTGCTGACCATCCTTGGTGGTTGTGTCTGATGCTGTCAGGTTTTGCTGGTTGAATTAATAGGGAGAGTTTGGGTGTAAGTAATTGAAGAAGGTCAAGTTACGTTAATGAATTAAGTAAGAAAAGTCTTTTTTTTTTTTTTTTTTTTTAGAATAGATGATGCAGAATAGATGATGCAGATGTGGTAAAAAAACAATTTAGACATCCTTATATTTAAAATGATAAGACAGTGAGTAATTTTATAGGAATTTCTTTTGCTTCTAGAAGATAAAAAACAAAGATTGTAGTGTGTGATTATGGTTTATAAATAAGTAATTTCCATTTTAGAAAAGACATAGGCTATTTAGGTAATATGTAACGTGTATCACCTCACAAAAAAAAATTAATTAAAAAAAAAAAAAAAAAATTTCGTTATAGAGTATTTCTAGAAATTTTATTATAGAGAATTTCATTACCAAATTTCATTAAGTTTGTAATTGTAATTTCTTTTCAACTTTCACTTAAATTTTTTACTTCTATTTGCATTATTTTTTTACACAAATAATTTTATAATTAAGCATTTTAACATCTTATACTAATGTTAAATCTTGGAATTCTGCATAAATTTCTACAACTGAATTTTTGCAACTTAAAATCCTTTCTTTACAAAATGATGGACAAAAAAATCTTTTTTTGTTTAACATGGATAAGAATTTCTCCCCATTGAATAATTTGCAAATTGTTTACAATTTTCAATTTGACTAACGAATTTGACTTGTTTTAATAGACTATAATGGTCACATTGTTAATTTTTTACAATTGTCAATTTATTTTAAAAAATTGTTTACAAAAAATGTTTACAATTTTCAATTTGTTTACAAAATTTAAAAATTGTGCAAATTGTTTAAATTGTACAAATTGCTTACAATTGTTACAAATTGTTTACAATTTTCGAGTAAAATTTAAACAATTGTTTCAATTGACTACAGTCAAATTTAAACAGTTGTTTCAATTGACTACATTCATCAAATTGTTAATTGTTTACAATTGCCAATTTGTTTACAAAATTGTTTGCAAATTGTTTACAATTTTCTCTTCATTGAAGTATATCAGTTTTTAGATTACATTTCAAGTCAAACTTAGTTACATTTAAGCATTAATTAATTAATTTTATTTTATATCACGTTTTTAGAGATCTTAATAAATACTTCAAATTTAATAAGAGATTCTTTAACAATGTAAAGAAAAGTAAAAAAAAAATTTAACATCTGCATATTTTCAGAAAGTTAACTTAAAAACCTTTAACTTCATAAAAGTTCTAAAATAATTTTTAAAACCCTCACTTGTTATATTCTGGAAAATTACAAAAGTCCTTACAAAAATGTCATGTAATTGTTTCTGTAGTTAGACATATGGTGATACAGAACTGAAAATTACAGCAACTACCATAAACTCGGGGTGAAATAAATTTATTTCCCCTTCCCTATTCAATTGTTAACTGAAAACATAACTTTTAATGTGAAAAAAAAATTTTCTTAGTGATTCATTGCTTTATTTCTTTATTTTTTATATATTTTTTAATAACTCGGGGAACCTTCCAAAATATATTTCTTGTTTTTTTTTTTATTTTTATTTTATTTTATTCATTAGGATTACTCATAAAATTTCAGAAAACGTATTCCAGAATTATATAGCTACAGTAAAATAAATTTTTATTTTGTAATAAAAAGAACAAATAAAATAAAGTATAAATCATCTTCATCATGTATATTTGATGGCAGAGTGTAAATCAAAAACCCACGTACCAACATAACAACATGTTTCATAAATAAATGAATAAAAAAAAAATAATAAATAAATGAATAAAAAGAGATATTTGGAAAAATTTTTTATCCAATGTCATAAAAGTTATGTAGTGAAAAAACATTCTTTACTAATAAATAAAGAAACGAAAAAAATATTGTTAAAAAATTTGCTTCTATCACCACCTGCGCAGCAAGAATATAACCTCGCTATCACGCCACCTGGTGGTCGACCTATGCCCTAATATGTCAGTAACATGAAGTTTTGTGACTCTAGCAACTCAACTTTGACCCTACTGGAATGCAATATTAAGCTATACTGTTTTTATTCGTAGGATTTAAAGACAGGGTAAGACTGTAAGTTGTGTAGGTAAAAGATTCATTAATTTTGGCACTTATGTGGCCTTAAAAATTAATTAGATGATCATGGTGGTTCTGGAATTTTCATGTATTTGTTTTTCATTAAAATGCAGGAAATAATTATGTTATGTCTGTGGTTATGTGATTTATGTTATTATATTTCATATTATAATGAGTACGGATATATTATTGGCTGTACGTCTAATTAAATTTTTATAGTTTATTTGACATATGGTATTAATGTAGTCTTTTTTTAGAGATGTTTGTTGCTTGTCAAATTGATGTAGCGATCAATTTTTAATAAGGGAAAAGTAATATTTTGGTTATGCTGTAAAGTTCTTGAACTCATGTAATAAGTATATTAAAATGAATAAAATTTCAGTTTAATATATTATCTTTATATCATTATCTTTGTCATAAATCAAAATGTTTTGCAAATTACTGCGAAATAAAAAGAAAAAAAATTCTATTCTAAATGTGTATTAGTTCAAATTCAAAAGAATTAATCAAGAATTAAACACGAATGAAAAGAAGAATTAATCACGAATTAATCAAGAATTAAAAGAAGAATTAATTAAGAACCAAAAGAAGAATTAATGAAGAATGAAAAGAAGACTTACTCAAGAATCAAAGAAGATTTAATCAAGAACGAAAAGAAAAATTAATCAAGAAATGAATAAATTTCAAATTAATATATCATTATAAAAATTATTTTTCAATCGAGCATAATCTTCATAAATCTTTAATTTTGCAAATTCTATCGGAATTTAAGATAGAACTGCTAATTGTTTTAAAAGAGTATCGTTTATAGCAGTACTGCTAATCGTTTACTTAAAAATTCTATTCTAAAAGTATATTAGTTCAAATTTAAAAGAAAAATTAATCAAGAATTAAAAAGAAGAATTAATGAAGAACGAAAAGAAGAATTAATCAAAAATGAAAAGGAGAATTAATCAAGAATGGAAAAAAGAATTAATTTTAAAAAGTAATTTAAAATGAAGTATTAAGTCAAAAGTATTCTAAAAACTCTTTTAACGCTAATAGAAGTTTTACAGTGTTCAAGTTTTTACTTTATAAATATATATATATATATATATATTCCACTTTTTGTCTTATTCTTTATCAATGGAAGATAATTTAAATAAAATTGGCAATTATATATTTGATGTATGAAATAAACATACAAAATATTTTTATGGATTTTATTTATTTGGTTACTTTTTTTTTTAACTGAACTTAATACAAAAATTATAAACAAACTATTATTTAAACGAAATTTAGCAAACAATCACCAATCTGACAGTTAAAAATTTAATTAAATTCACAAATATAAATTTTGATAGAATGTGTACTAATTTACATACGTGAAATATTAACATGGGCGTTTTTTTTTAAAAATAATAATCCTTTTAAAAAACATATTCTGGATTAAAATACATTAAATCAAATGAAAAAAAAAAAAAAAATGTAAAAATTAAAAATAATCTGCCTTATAGCTGAATTTTCTGAGTTGGCTGCCAAGCCACTTGTTATTGGACGACAGTTACTCCTATTGGGCGACAAAATTTTTAATCGACGCAAACAATCATCAATCTTACAGTTAAGAAATTTAATTAAATTCACAAATATAAATTTTGATAGAATTTGTACTAATTTACATACGTGAAATATTAACATGGGCGTTTTTTTTAAATAATAATCCTTTTAAAAAACATATTCTGGGGTAAAATACATTAAATCAAATGAAAAAAAAAAAATGTAAAAATTAAAAATAATCTGGCTTATAGCTGAGTTTTATGAGTTGGCTGCCAAGCCACTTGTTATTAGACGACAGTTACTCCTAAAAGACCTTCCAGAAAGAAATGTCCTTCTTCTGTCGTTCTTCTGTTTTTCATACGTAAGTTAGGGATATATAATAACGTATAATACGAAGTATGCATAAGTATGGGACTTGTGTATATAAACATTTATATAAAAGATGAGCTTATAAAAATTTATGCAGAAAGTGATTGTATGAAAATTTTGTGGAACACTTCATATTTTAAATTATGTATACATCAACAGCAACAACAAAAGATTAACGATTTAAGAATGTAAATAAAAAATGTTCGTAATTGTGATATAAGTTGCTTTGTTAATAATTCGTTAAAATAATTGCTTTTTAATAGATAAAAAAAAAATTAATTAATTTCTATCATAGTTTTTAACTTAGATAAAAATCGAATGAATTAAAAAAATGAATTTATAACTGTTGTAGTTTTTAAGTTATGACGAAATGCTAATTAAATAAATTTTTTTCTTGTATCTGTGTGTACATTAGATGAGTGGGTGTAAGAAGATAATTCTAAACCAGGGGTAGCCAACCCAAATGATCTTGCAGGCCACTTTGGAAATTCATTATAACACCGCGGGTTGCATATAAAATTATATATCCCATATTATATTTAGACCCACTATAGACATTTTTATATTCATATTACAACCTGTTATATTAGATGTTCCAAGATGAGCGCACATTATGAGTGCACAGATTATAATTTAATTATTCCGTGAACTCATAAATAAAACAGGCAATATCTGTCCTATATACGCAAGAATATTATTCTAAAATCAAAGTTAATTTTTCTCATAATTTTGACAGTTAATTTTTAAATATAGGGATGCACACATAATGTATATTTTAATACACTGGTTTTTCACTACTTTGGCCGTTATAAAATAAATATATTTAGTAAAAGTGGGATAATTCTCACGGGCAGGAAAAATGTTCAAGCTTCGGCAAGTTCGGCTTGGCCACCTGTTTTAAAAGTTTGAAAAGCACAAATTTCGCATGAAAATATTTATTAGTATTTAATTTTTAAAAAAGAAGTATTGCGAAAATGTGTACAACGGTTTTTAAGTTATAAATGTATAATCTTTCGTAAAAAATATATCGTTATAAATGTATAATCTTGTTTTCTAATCTCCATTACCATAGCAACAAGATTAATTGCTTCTCACTTTCATAATATTTCCAACCACCTCACTCATCCTATGTTAAAATGTTATTAGATTTCTTTATGTATAAATTAGCATTACTTTAGAAATGATCCCTAAATTTTTGTGAGTTATTCTCTAATGTTGAATTCTTTGAAGAAAAATTTTACTTTTATAATTGATATTTGACCGTAATAATTTATAAGCTTTAAATAATCTTAAGTGCATTAAAAATGTACAAATCCTGTTGTAACATTTATTTTAAATTATTGAGGAGTAATTTCGTTGAAAATCTATAAAAATCTTTTTTTTTTTTAAATATGATTTTGGAAAAACATTTTGATAAACTAGTGATAATGGTATTAAATTATTTGATTAGAAATAAAAATTAATTAATGAATAAAAATATGAATGTACGAAACATTACTTTTCAATTTGTATTTTTGATAGGAATTATTATTATTATTTTATTGTGGAGTAGATTCATATTCACTACAGAAAAAAATATATTAAGAAAAATGAAAAGAATTAAAGAAATTTAAATTCAAAACGAAATAAATTAAATTAAATAAATATTCATTTGTGATCCCTATTATTAAAAACTACTATTATTGCTAAAATTACTATTTTATTAATTATTACTATTATTTGACATCATTTTTTATTAAAAAATATGAAAGAAATAAAGAGATTTATATTCAAAACAAAATAAAAATTAATTAAAAAAAAATTAATAATCATATGATGCTACTAGTGTTAAAATTTGAATTCAAGATTTTTTTTAATCAAGAAAAAATAGTTTGGTTATTTTGGGATTTGATATTTCTATGAAATTTATTTGGTTATTTTTTTCAGAAGGAATTTTTTATTATTTGAATATTTGAAAAATAAATATTTCTGTAAATCACGAAATATTTTCTATTCAAAAGTAAAGAAAATTTCCTTTTTTTTTTTTTTTTTTTTTTGTTGTTGTTGTTGTTGCTGATTCAATGTAGCCTGACATTGAATTTGCCATTTTTTTCAATTCTATGTACATAAAAATTATATATATATATATATATATATATCACAAAAAAAATTGATGGAAGTACATCAGTTTACTTTTTTTAAACAGCAATCAAATGAGGTATTGCACATAAAGTTTTCCTTTGGATGTCTCCTGTCCATATAACCTAGAAACGTCAACCAACAGCAATTTAGTACATAGAATGTCACGAGACAGACTCGGAAAAGAAAGAAAGCCACCGGTAGCTGACACGAATATTGAAGGCTTATCCATCACCAATAAATTATGTCCTGCTCAGCGATTTCTATGGCTGTAAATCAAAAAAGGAATATGAACCACCCGCTGGTTCCGAGGACAGTCACAGAGCATAGCAGGCCATAGTGATTTGCAGCATTTTGATTCACGTTTCAAGTAGTCTTCCACCATGAGATTAAACCGATGACAGGATTTATTTTAACGTGACCCGAGTCCGGGCATGAAATATGGAACAGAATTTTCAATGAGCACTTACTTGTTGTTATGTTTATGGAATTTTTTTCTTCCTTCTTTTTTCTGTAGCATGCTTTCCCAAAGATAAAGACAATATCTTGCCAAACACATTCTTCTCAAGTTGGGCAAGAATGTCCTGGAAAACCGAACAGACGATTTAAGGTACTGATAAAAATGCAGCGTTGACATATGATTTACTTGTTTAGGCATCGTGCTTCTCTATTTGTTGTTATACTCCAAAAATTTAGTCAGCTGCTGTTTCTTTTCTTTTTGCCTTTTGTCCAGCTGCCATGTTTCACCTGACGTTATCTCCAATGAATTGTTCCTATGGCTAATCTGAGCGGATTATCTGCTTTTTACAAATGGTATATTCCGAGTTTGTGTCATGTGAGTCGTAAATTATTGTAGCAAGAACAACATTTGTTCAGAACATTCTTTTGTTGAACTGAATTCCGTGTTCTTAGTTTTTATCTAGTTATTCTTTTCCAAGAAATTCTGTCTGGAAGAAATAGGGAATTAAATGTTTGTTTGCCTAAAATAGAAGAATGAAAATTTTCTTATTTTCATTGCTTAAAAATTTATGTTGGCCACATGTAATTAACATAAGAAGCGTATGAAACAGTTGGGATATTTTTTTATAGTAATGGTTAGTTTGTGTTTTAATTTTTTTAAATCCTATTATTCATTTTAATTGTAATTCATTTATGACAAAAAATTCTGAACACGTCATAAATAAATTAACAATTTATATCATTTCAAATATATCACAAATGTTACGTATTTAACTGGTTTGATGTTCATATATTTCAGAATGAATCATAACAAGACTTAATTGAACAATTATGACAAGACACAATTGATAAGCAATAAACAAGATACATTTTTTAAAAAACACCTGATAAATGCAAGCTTTAATAGATTAAAATAATTCCAAAAAATATTTAAATTAATATTAGAGTTGTTATTATTACTGTAATTTTTAGTTTTGAAGTTTTAATTAAAAAAAAAAAAAAAAAGATAAAAGTCATTCATTTATAACAAAAAAAAAAACCTTCAGAACATATCTTAAATTAATTAATAATTTATATAATTTCAAATGTATCACAGATGTTAAATATTTAATTGGTATTATGTTCATATATTTCAGAATAAATCAAGAAACAGAGATTTTTTAATGGTTTAATTTACTTTGAAAAATTGTTCAAAAACTAAATAAGGATTTATAATATTATTATTAAAGATCACTAGATTTTTACAAAATAATCATTGAATGATTTAGTAACTAACTAACATATGATGATCGTTAAAATATGATGATATAACATACATAATAATATACTATATATAATATAATATATATGATCGTTAACATATGATGATTTCTTTGATTAATATACGATCCTCATCAATAATTATCTTCAAACTGAATTCAAAGAAATATCGTTTAGAAATTCAAAGATTAATGTCTGCTAAGAATCAATGTTTTAAATGTTCTAAGCATTATATTGATTTTCATAATACAAATGTTTATTTCCAAAAAATCAGTATTTAATTATAAAAATTATCAACATTTAATGTTTTTTCTTTTTTTAATCTTTACATAATATATATATATGATAATATATATATATGACCTATAACATATTACGATAACATATGATGATTTCTTGATCATCATCAATAATTGTCTTCAAACTGAATTCAAAGAAACATCATTTAGAAATTCAAAGATTAATAAAGAAAAACATAAATTGTGGATAATTTTTATAATTAAGTATTGATATTCCAGAAATAGACATTTGTATAACAAAATTAATAGAATATTTAGCAAATTTAAAACATTTTCTTAAATAGGCATTATCAACATATGCTCAAGATCATCATCTGAAGACCTTATCTTGTTGACAAATTGAGAAGTTAAGAAAGAAAAAAAAAAAATTCATCCTAATATCGTTCCAGAAATTGAAAAACATGCCATCAAAAACCAATACTGAAAGGTTATACCAATGGCTTAAAGGCTCACAAATGGTATTTAACTGGTATTATGTTCATATATTTCAGAATGAATAAAGAAGAGATGTTTTTTATGGTTTAATTTACTTTGAAGAATTTGTTGTTAAAGAGAAACTAAATATGAATTTATAATATTACTATTAAGGATCACTACATTTTTACAAAATAATCCATGAATGATTTAGTAAATAACTAGCATTTGATGATCGTTAACATATGATGATAATATGATAATATACATGATCGTTAACATATTACGATAACATGTGGTGATTTCTTTGACTAACATATGATCATCATCTTTAAGTATCTTCAAACTGAATTCAAAGAAATATTCAGAAATTCAAAGATTAATGCCTGTTTAGAGACAATGTTTTAAATTTGCTAAGCATTCTATTAATTTTGTTGTACAAATGTCTATTTACAAAATATCAATACTTAATTATAAAATTATCAAGATTTAATGTTTTTCCTTTTTTTTAATCTTTATATAATATAATAATATCTTTATATAATATAATAACTGATAATATATATATATAATACAATATATATGATCGTTAACAAATTATGAAAACATATGAGGATTTCTTTGACTAACATATGATCATCACTAATGATTGTCTTCAAACTGAATTTAAAGAAATACGATTTAGAAATTCGAAGATTAAAAAAGACAAACATTAAATGTTGATAATTTTTACAATTAAGTACACATTTTGAAAATACATTTTTATAACAAATCAGTAGAATGTTTAGCAAAATCAAAACCTCCTAACAGACATTATCAACATCTGCTGAAGATCATCTGAAGACCTTATCTTGTTGACAAATTGAGAAGTTAAGAAACAAAAATAACTTGATCCTAGTATCGTTCCTCAAATCGCAAAACATACCAACTAAATCCGACATGCCATCAAAAACCAATACTTAAAAGGCTAATGAAACAGAAATCCAAAACCGGAAAAACTTTTTCCAACCAGATCCTACAGTGTGATAAATCCACAAACAACCTTGACCAGATGTTGACGACCAGCACCCAATACATTACATATTTATCATTAGTTATTATTTCAAAAAAAAAAAAAAAAAAGCCAAACCTATCACTTGAGACGCGCCTATCTAAATGACACACATGACAACTTGAAATGTTGATCAGATGTGTTTCGAAGCAGGGACAGGGAGAAGGTAGAACAAGTTCGGAAAAAAAAAAAAAGTCATTTGTCAACGTTTAACAACACCTGAGATCTAATACCATGCTTCTACGGCATAGTCTTTAGCAAAAATGGTAAATATATCAACTGGCAGTTTTATGGTACAATAAAATTGATCTTAACTGCATAAAAGACGATCTAATTATCTTTTTAAAGAAGCAAATTCACTAAAAGAATAACAGATGGAAAAATATCAAAACTGAGGCAGCTGCATTTGCCTGCATTTTGAGACCTCGTACTCAAAACGGCCTTTCTAAAATAAAAACAAACAAATATTACCGATCTTGATGAGTTTATGAGCAACTTTTCTTTCATTTAAATGCCATTTATGTTTTGTTTCTTCTTTCATTTCAGTTCTGGAAATTGTCACCGTTGTAGATTCTCACGGTGAATTGGCGATTAATATTCTGTCCTCTGCCTTGAATATTTTGATTGTTTTTGTTACTTTTAAACTTCTTTCGGTTATTTTATCCTTGGTGTTAAGCGTGTGAAAGGTTTTGTTCTTCCTGGAATGAATCATTTATCTAATACTTTTATTACAAAGTTCTCGTCTTTAAATGATGACGATGTTATGAATATTGAATTTAAAAATATTACATACTGGGCATTTTTCTTATTATTTATGAGCTAATAATTATTAAAAATACTGATTGGTGGTTTTGAGATAAATATCGTTAAAAAAAAAATATTCCAGAATTCATTTTAATGCTTATTTTCATTTTCCCATTTTGTATTTGTGATCTTATGTTATTATATATTGAGAATTACTTATTTGAGGCTTGATATTTGTATTTCAATGTCAAATTCCAAATAAGTAATGATTAATTAACCATTTTATTAATATATATATCAAAAATTGTGTAAACAAGTGATAATAAGAAAGTTTAATCATCATTTGCCATTATTTCAACTTCTGCTGAAGGAATAAAAGCATGATCACACAACATAAATTGATATTTGTATACAGATTTAATTTTTTGAACCTTTGTTATCCGATTTGGATATCACATGTTATAAATAACTCAACAGATGTACAATAGGGGTGGCTAGCCCACGGCCCGCCTTGAACATTTGTTCGGCCCGTGAGATTTATCATACTTTCACAAAATATAATTATTTTATCATGGCGAAAGTAGTGAAAACCAATGTATTAAAAAATACATTATGTGTGCATCCCTATATTCAAAAATGAACTGTCGAAATTATGAGAAATAATTAACTTTGAATTTAAAATAATATTCTGACGAATACTAGTATTAGTAAATGAACGATATAGCCAGTTACAGAAAGATATTGCCATATAATACTAGTTATTAGTATATGAAAGATATTGCCTTTTTTATTTATGAGTTTACAGTTATGAGTTCGCAGAATAATTCAATTATATTTTAGGAACTCATGGTGAGTGGAGAAACAAATATTTTTTTAATGATTTCATTTTTTTATTTCATTTATATTTATATATATATATATATTTCATTTTTAGTGTTATATATATTTCTTTACAATGTACGTTTAGTATCATTATTATTATATTATCTACATTTATATGTAATAATAATAGTAAACACAATACTAATAACTCGTCATGTTTCAATTTCTCACACCAAAAAATGTCTATAGTGGGTCTAAATCTAATATGGGGATACATGATTTTATATGCGGCCCGTGGTGTTATGATGCATTGCCAAAGTTGTCCGCAAGATCATTTGGGTTGGCCACCCCTGTTGTAGAACATTAGAAAATACAAGCAAAGTGCCTCTAAAAATCCATCCGTTAAAATATTCCTAAATTAATTAATGCTATTTGAAGCAATTAATTTGAAAAATAACTGTAAATAATTCATTGAAAAACATTATTCAATTGTTAAAGAATATATGAATCATAATGTTGTTAGTGCTTGTAAATTATTATAAATGCAAGTTGCATTTGCACCGAGAAACATGATTAATACTTTGAAAAGAAAGTGCTTTCATAAACGTTATTACTATGTTGACATTAATGGTATCAAGAAGTAATGGCTTTCAACGTAATGAAAATTTCACTGCGTTGGTTGTAGATGATAGGAACGAAATTAATGCATTTATGTGCTTAGATTACTCTTGTAACCGCAATGAAAATAATCAAAATTACTATGTAATATTATAATCAAATGGAAAGACTTTTAGATTTAAAAACAAAATTCGGTAACTTGTTGTCATTTGAGCTATAAGATACATTTGAAACAAAATTGTTAAAGAAATTATTAAGAAATAAAAACTCATTAATAGTAACATACATACTTTAATACTTTTTCAAGTAGTTACCATTTCATCTTTGAAAATGGATTGTATACCGTGTGCGCAAATGATTAATGTCTGCTATTGTACAAATATGATTTACATTACTGTTGCCATTCAGAATTATTAAAAAGAAAAATCATTTTTGAAATTGTTTCTTTGATCGAAATCATTTTGTTTTGATGATGATGAAAAATCATCATCATCAAAACAAAATAGAAATTTAATAAAATGCAATGAGAAATTTATATGCAAAGATGCGCTACATTATAAAACCAGAATTTGTAGTTGCAGAAGATTTGAATACAATAAGTCATTTCATACAGTCATACAGCCATTTTTTGCATAATAAGTCAAGCAGTTATTTTTTTTTGCATAAAATTACCGGGATATTGATTCCTCATTTCAAAACTGCTAATTTGGAGTGCTCAGTTAAATAAAATTTGCGCAATGATGGCCATAGGGCAAATAATAGTTCTATCCTTCGAATTTGGCATTAACTTTATTATTTTATGACAGAACTTCTGAACAAGTGCGCACGGCGATGGTAGACAAAAGATGATTTATGCAAAAGTTCTGCAAGCTGCGATTCTTGGCGATTAAGGAATATTTACCAATGGCAATTGGAAGCGAATATAATCGCTCTTGTAAATGGGCCTCGTATTTTTTCTTATTATTACTATCAAATAAACAAAAGACAAAAGAAAAATCTAATTCGTATCCCAACACGAAGCTCACATTTCATATTTCCGAATCAATAACTGCCATTTTATAATGGGTGTTTCATGGCAATTTTAGATTCGATATTAGCGTCACCGTAACGGTAAGCAAAAACTGTATTTTTTATTAATGCAGACTCTACATAACATAAAATTTGCTTAGTGATGGCATGAATTTAGGGATGGTAGTTTTATGGTAATTTTAGATTTGGTATCAGCGTTACCGTAACGGTATGCAAAAACTGTATTTTTTATTAATGCAGACTCTATATAACATAAAATTTGCGCAGTGATGGCATGAATTTAGGATGGTAGTTTTATCGTAATTTTAGATTTGGTATCAGCGTCACCGTAACGGTAAGCAAAAACTGTATTTTTTATTAATGCAGACTCTACATAACATAAAATTTGCTTAGTGATGGCATGAATTTAGGATGGTAGTTTTATGGTAATTTTAGATTTGGTATCAGCGTCACCGTAACGGTAAGCAAAAACTGTATTTTTTATTAATGCAGACTCTACTTATAAAATTACTGTGGCGTTAACTCCTCATTTCAAAACTGCTAATTTGGAGTGATCAGTTAAATAAAATTTGCGCAGTGATGGCATGAATTTAGGATGGTAGTTTTATGGTAATTTTAGATTTGGTATCAGCGTTACCGTAACGGTATGCAAAAACTGTATTTTTATTAATGCAGACTCTATATAACATAAAATTTGCGCAGTGATGGCATGAATTTAGGATGGTAGTTTTATGGTAATTTTAGATTTGGTATCAGCGTCACCGTAACGGTAAGCAAAAACTGTATTTTTTATTAATGCAGACTCTACATAACATAAAATTTGCTTAGTGATGGCATGAATTTAGGATGGTAGTTTTATGGTAATTTTAGATTTGGTATCAGCGTCACCGTACGTAACGGTAAGCAAAAACTGTATTTTTTATTAATGCAGACTCTACATAACATAAAATTTGCTTAGTGATGGCATGAATTTAGGATGGTAGTTTTATGGTAATTTTAGATTTGGTATCAGCGTTACCGTAACGGTATGAAAAAAACTGTATTTTTTATTAATGCAGACTCTACTTATAAAATTACTGTGGCGTTAACTCCTCATTTCAAAACTGCTAATTTGGAGTGATCAGTTAAATAAAATTTGCGCAGTGATGGCATGAATTTAGGATGGTAGTTTTATGGTAATTTTAGATTTGGTATCAGCGTTACCGTAACGGTATGCAAAACTGTATTTTTATTAATGCAGACTCTACATAACATAAAATTTGCTTAGTGATGGCATGAATTTAGGATAGTAGTTTTATGGTAATTTTAGATTTGGTATCAGCGTTACCGTAACGGTATGCAAAAACTGTATTTTTTATTAATGCAGACTCTATATAACATAAAATTTGCGCAGTGATGGCATGAATTTAGGATGGTAGTTTTATCGTAATTTTAGATTTGGTATCAGCGTCACCGTAACGGTAAGCAAAAACTGTATTTTTATTAATGCAGACTCTACATAACATAAAATTTGCTTAGTGATGGCATGAATTTAGGATGGTAGTTTTATGGTAATTTTAGATTTGGTATCAGCGTCACCGTAACGGTAAGCAAAAACTGTATTTTTTATTAATGCAGACTCTACATAACATAAAATTTGCTTAGTGATGGCATGAATTTAGGATGGTAGTTTTATGGTAATTTTAGATTTGGTATCAGCGTTACCGTAACGGTATGCAAAAACTGTATTTTTTATTAATGCAGACTCTATATAACAGAAAATTTGCGCAGTGATGGCATGAATTTAGGATGGTAGTTTTATGGTAATTTTAGATTTGGTATCAGCGTTACCGTAACGGTATGCAAAAACTGTATTTTTTATTAATGCAGACTCTATATAACATAAAATTTGCGCAGTGATGGCATGAATTTAGGATGGTAGTTTTATGGTAATTTTAGATTTGGTATCAGCGTTACCGTAACGGTATGAAAAACTGTATTTTTATTAATGCAGACTCTACTTATAAAATTACTGTGGCGTTAACTCCTCATTTCAAAACTGCTAATTTGGAGTGATCAGTTAAATAAAATTTGCGCAGTGATGGCATGAATTTAGGATGGTAGTTTTATGGTAATTTTAGATTTGGTATCAGCGTTACCGTAACGGTATGCAAAAACTGTATTTTTTATTAATGCAGACTCTACATAACATAAAATTTGCTTAGTGATGGCATGAATTTAGGATGGTAGTTTTATGGTAATTTTAGATTTGGTATCAGCGTTACCGTAACGGTATGCAAAAACTGTATTTTTTATTAATGCAGACTCTATATAACATAAAATTTGCGCAGTGATGGCATGAATTTAGGATGGTAGTTTTATCGTAATTTTAGATTTGGTATCAGCGTCACCGTAACGGTAAGCAAAAACTGTATTTTTTATTAATGCAGACTCTACATAACATAAAATTTGCTTAGTGATGGCATGAATTTAGGATGGTAGTTTTATGGTAATTTTAGATTTGGTATCAGCGTCACCGTAACGGTAAGCAAAAACTGTATTTTTTATTAATGCAGACTCTACATAACATAAAATTTGCTTAGTGATGGCATGAATTTAGGATGGTAGTTTTATGGTAATTTTAGATTTGGTATCAGCGTTACCGTAACGGTATGCAAAAACTGTATTTTTTATTAATGCAGACTCTATATAACATAAAATTTGCGCAGTGATGGCATGAATTTAGGATGGTAGTTTTATGGTAATTTTAGATTTGGTATCAGCGTTACCGTAACGGTATGAAAAAACTGTATTTTTTATTAATGCAGACTCTACTTATAAAATTACTGTGGCGTTAACTCCTCATTTCAAAACTGCTAATTTGGAGTGATCAGTTAAATAAAATTTGCGCAGTGATGGCATGAATTTAGGATGGTAGTTTTATGGTAATTTTAGATTTGGTATCAGCGTTACCGTAACGGTATGCAAAAACTGTATTTTTTATTAATGCAGACTCTACTTATAAAATTACTGTGGCGTTAACTCCTCATTTCAAAACTGCTAATTTGGAGTGATCAGTTAAATAAAATTTGCGCAGTGATGGCATGGTTTTATGATGGTTGTTCCATGGTAATTTTAGATTTGGTATGAGCGTCACCGTAACGATATACAAAAACTGTATTTTTTATTAAGGCAAACTCTACATAACATAAAATTTGCTCAGTGATGGCATGAATTTAGGATGGTAGTTTTATGGTAATTTTAGATTTGGTATTAGCGTCCCCGTAACGGTATGTAAAAGTTGTATTTTTTATTAATGCAGACTTTGCATATAAACTTACTGTGAACTCCTCATTGAACTCTTCATTTCAAATCTGCTAATTTGGAGTGCTCGATTAAATAAAAATTTATGATGCCAGGGTTTTATAATGGTTGTTCCAAGGCAATTTTAGATTTGGTATTAGTGTCACCGTAACGGTATGCAAAAACCGTATTTTTTACTAAGACAGACTCTACATAACATTTACTAAGGTGCATCATTCTTGAAATTACACGGATCATATTATTCTGGAGCCGCATATGCCATGCATGAGTGATGAGAAGACGGCATGACAGATTCGCGTCTGAGTCTGTAATTTGCGGAGGACCAATCGCTGTGACGATACGGGGCGGATCCAGTCACCGGCCAATTGGGTTGGCGACCCTCGCACGCAACCTCGCGCTGGAAAGAGAGCCATCAAGGTGGAACGGTGTCATTTGCATGCGGCCACCACCATTAATTACGACACAATCACTTCTCTCCATTACTCTGCCTTCGACCGGCGATAAGGTCCAATAAAGTTTATCGCTGCGAGAAATCGATAACACTTAAATGCTGCGTATTTTTATCGTTAAACCCAGGCTGCAATTACTTAAACCTGTTACTGGCATGCAGGTATTTCCATTCCGGTATTTATGATCGATGTAAGATGCACTGGTATGGGTTTATGATGATAAAGGGATTGATGCAATGCACGAAGTATTGGAGTCTTGGGGTATCTGGATATGTAATCATGCAATATGGAGGGATAGTAAGATTTGACATATCGTTACCTTAAAGATTCGTTACCTCGATTAGTAGTCCTTAAAATAATCAATGTAGCATTGTTAAAAGTTGATTTGGTTTGTTTAAAAATATGAGATATAATTTTGAGATTAACGTCTAATTCGGTTAACTTGATACTCCTCTTTTTGATAGCATTTTCAAATTCTCATATGATTTAAGCTCGTACCAGCCATGTCAATTCATTTTCTTTAAAAAAAAAAAAAAAAAACGGGAAAAGAAAAAGAGGGAGGGGGGGGAAGGGAGGGCCTGAATGGTCGAGTGGCTAGCACCCTGGCGCTCGGTACCACAGGTTTCGAGTTCGAATCCTGGTGGTGCCATGGATGTTTGAAATAGTTCGGAATCCACTTTAAACTGTATGTCCCGGTCTGTTAAGCCCTCGTGCCGTAGAGTGACAAACCAAACCAAAAGAAAGAAAAAAGAAGCTACATATAGAATTTCCAGTAGTTCAAAATAGGTTATTTTAAGGTAAAAGTTACTGATTTTGAATTCGATATTGATAATTTTGTTAAAGAGACAAGAATTATCTTCATACTGACAATGTTAATAAATTCTTATAAAAGGCTTATTTGAAATAATATAAAGAAGATTGCATTGCTATTTTGTTTCCTAAATATACAGGTTCAAAACCAGGTTTATAAACTTCTAGGAGGGGTATACATCTAGACTATTCGGGATGTCGGATACACAGCAATGTTGGGTGGAAAACGCTTTATTGATGGACATTCTTAATCAGATAATTATTTTTTTAATATTCTCATTGCACGATTATTTTCATAACTGTGTTTCCTAAACTCTTAAAAGGTAACGTAAGTGCTGAAGTTAATATGAAATCTCTATGCAATTTGCTTAGCAGATTGTTTGAAGTATGTTTAACTTAGTAGACACCTTTACTCAAAATTCTGTATAGAACAAAAATCGAGAGAAAAATATCATGCATTTACTAATTTATAATGTAACTACTTTTAATGTAATGTGAAATATTTTGGTTATTCCTACGATGTCCAAACAATATTGATTTCTTGACATATATGCTTGTCGTGTCAATATGAGTATATATAGTGTCAATGTGAGCAATATGTATTTGTAAATATTTTTTTGATTAAAGTAATATGTTCTATAATTATTGTATAACTCATATGCTATATTTATGTTGTATTCCATGTATGTCCCTTGGGAGGAGGGGGGAGAATTGCCAGCACCAAATCAGAATCTATTTCCGTTCGGCAAACGCACCCCATCCCTAAACATTCAAGCGCAGATAACAAGAGTCTTAAAAGCTTTGGTAAACTGTTGCTCTTGACCATCTGGCACAAAGTTTCGTCTGGCCCCGCCAATTAAAACACTTCCCAGAGATATCCTTTCAGCCGCAGTTGCGGCAAGCGACCTGCACCCACCGGAAACTGGTCATCCCTGTGGGCATATCGGTTCCCATCCGGTAAGGGCTAGTGACCATCAAATACCTCCCTCAAAGGGACGCACGTAAAATATAGCATAAATATAACATGCGGATTACACAATAATTATAGAAAATTTTATCATCAAAAAGATATGTACAAATACATATTACTCATATTGACACGACAAATATACGTCAAAGAAATCGATATTGTTTGGATGTCGTAGGAATAAACAAAAGATCTCCTCTTGTATTAAAAAGAAGTTAAACTGTAAATTAGTAAATGCATTATATTTTTTTCTTGAATTTTTTTCTATACAGAATTTTAAGTAAAGGTGTCTATTAAGTTAAACATACTTCAAACACTTTGTTCCTACTCTTGGCCGGTTCGGTTTTATGCAGCCATGTCTTATCTTAAAACTATTGAAACCAATCTGCCAAATAACTTCCGTTAAATGGTTTTTGGCGTAATCTGATCTTATTATAACTATTAACATTTTTTATTTATTTGATTTTCTTAAGCATATTTCCAGTAAATTCTTTAACACACTTGATGACCATAACAATATGGCAATTCAGGAGACTGAATCATATGTTCCTAATAATGTTCTTAAATGGCAGCGTAAATTTTCACTCTAAGTTTTTCTTTTTGAATATTTGTTCAAATTGTTTTATGTTGTTCTAATGCAGCTGGCAATACAGAGACAGTTAATCATTTATGCCATAAGCAAGGGCAGCACCGCTTTTACTCATTTAGAACTACCCAGAGGGAACGTGTAACTTGAAGATAGGCTACGGACGCTAGTAACACTACCCCCACAACGCTCTAGCATCATATTAGCGGCCTGGTGGCCAAGTGACTAGCACTCCGGCCTTTGGTAAAACAGGCCTCAGGTTCGAATCCTGGCGGTGGCATGGATGTTTGTGAGTGGTTCGGACTCCACTTTAAACTGTAGGTCCCGGTCTGTTTAGCCCTAGTGTGCGTAAGATGATCATAGAGCGACAAACCAAATCGAACTACGATATATTTTAGACAGGGACCTACTGTTTAAAGTGGATTCCGAACCACTAAAAGCATACGTGGCACCTACCGGGACTCGAATCTGAAACCCGTGGTGCCGATAGCCAGTAAATTGTTTATAATTTTATAACTTTTTACTGGGAAATATTCAAATGTTTTCAACTGTTTATTTCCTGTTATATTGGAGACGGTAGCTCCAAAATCTTAAACGTCAACAGTCATACAATCTGCTAAACACTCGTCCGTAGAATATCTTCCAGCTACATGTGCCCTGGGTAGTGCTAAATGAGTAACATCCGATGCAGCCCTAGCTTATAGCATAAAAGATTAACTGTCTCTGCATTACTAGCTGCATTAGAACAACAACAACTTTTAAAGAGTTTTAAGAAACACAATTATGAAAATAATTTTGCAATGAATATTAAAAAAAAGTCTACTTGATTACTTATTAACTATTTGATTAAGAATGTCCATCATCAAAGTTAATAAGATACACATTGAAATTAATCTTAAATTGAAAGGTAAAAAAACCGCCAGAAGGTCCCTGACTTGTTTAATTTCCTCATTACCAGCGGGTAGGCTCACATTTTATGGTTATTTACCCGTTGAAGAGATTCTTTACACAGGAGATTAAGATTTTATCTCACAACTTATCTCAGGACCAATATATTCAACAACGTATTTCATTTTTGATGCCCTGTTTTGCTTTCTGCACTGATACAACCGCACCTCTCGCCAAATAATTCAGAATTCCGCTGCAAGAAACCCAACCCAGTTCCTACACACCGGCATTCTTAATTTTTAAGCCTTCAATTAGGGGCATTCATTTGGCCTCTTTGCACTTTTTAACCAATAAATTTCGGCATTCGACAAGGCGTTGACAACTAACTGATGCCTCCGAACCTCCCAGAACGTTAAAGGCATCTAGGTTGCAATCACGATTTCTTAAATATCACCTTTTTTCTTAATATAATTAATGGAATCACCGATATCGTAACAGAATTAGAAGTAGAAGTTCATTTTTCGCCCCGGTTGGCATAAATATGAAGGTCTCGCTTTAATTACAACTTTTATCTTATGGTAATGGCAACCTTCTGGCGTTTAAGTAGTTCAGTTGAAAGGTTTTCACGTGATTAATAACAAAAGTGTGATTTTTCAATACTTTTATTATTTTTTATTATTGTATTTTTAAAATGATACTCGAACTACCGTCATTTAATTATTAATATATAATAAACTGGCATTATATGAGATACATGTAATTAGATATAATGCTGTGATCCATAATGGAAGAGTAATTCTCTCAAATGCATGTGTGTGGCATGATATGAACACAAAGTAAAAAGCAATTTAATGTACCGCAGTGTAATTTTATCAAATTCTACAATCGCAATTGAAAATAAGTTTAGGGAGTGGCTAATAAATAATGTTTCAAATTACAGTTTTTGAGAACTAATTTATTGTGCCTATTTATATCATATTTGTTACATTTCAAGCTGTAATAAAATGGATACAATAGCAAAGTTATTGTTTTTTAATGCCGTGTCTTTGACTTGAGATCATTCGCCACAAAAACGACATGTAGTATGTAGCAGATTCAGCGTTACTCATGAGGAGGAGAGGGTTATACTTTGCCACAACAATTTTGAAATTCTGAACTAACATATTCAGGGTTGACTCTGGGAATTTCTCATCTAAATTACCGCTTCGAAATCCAAAGAAATGATTCGAAGAATCGGAAAAAGTGGAATCCCGGCCAACGGATTTATCGTGCCCATATCTGATCTGGTGGCTTGATATCTGGCTGATTGGCTAGAACTCTGGCCTTTGGTATCAAGTTTGAATCCTGGCGGGGGCATGGATGTTTGTGAGGGGTTCGGAATCCACGTTAAATTGTAGGTCCCGGTCTAATTAACCTAAAGTGTGCACTAATTTATTGTGCCGATTTATATCATATTTGTTACATTTCAAGCTGTAATAGTTAAATGGATACAACAGCAAAATTATTGTTTTTGAATGACCGCGTTTTTGACCTGAGATCATACGCAGATATGTTGCAGATTCAGTGTTATCCATGTAAAGGGGTTATACTTTATTACAACAATTCTGAAATTCTAAATTAACAAATTCAGGGATGATTTCTGAGCACTTCTCATCTACGTTCCCGTCAACGAAAGAATTCGAAGAGGCGGGAAAGTGGAATCCAGGCAAACAGATTTATCGTGCCTATTTCTGGTCTGAGTATAACTGCTGTAGGGTTTGGAACACTGTTTCCAAGTTTGAAAATTCGAACGCACTGCCCAACAGACTATTTTAACCATGTAATAAACGAATAACAAAGAACAAATTTAAAAATTGTATAAAATAACACCTTTTATTTTTTTCATGTAAGAAAAGAAGGTTTCTTGATATCATATGCGTGAATATTGATCAGATTGTGATAAATGTAATGATGTAACCATACTTCCTACTACGCACTGGCAAGAATGCCCCCTATGGCGTTCAGCAGTAATGATCAGTAGGCCTCGAGACTCACCCGAGAGAAAGTATTGCGCAACCTGCACTTCCGCTCGAAAACGTTTAGTTTGTAATCTCTCATCCTGAGAGGAATATATATTATACGCAATCTTGCGTATTAGTTGGCCTTTAGTATCGGACTTTCCGCTTAGAAGTGGAGTCCTTCCACGAATCTATAATTATCTGTCTTTACATGTATTAAATATTGCATTAACTATGTATTTCTCTGTTGTACGTGTGTGGTGTTTGTGCATGTGTAAATAAAGCTGTGAGTTCTCAAATCTGTGTCTCAAGTCTCAACACAACAACACCCAGTTGCAGTTTGTTTGCCAATGAGTCTAGCACATTTGGCACTTAGTTCAATCCTTTTAAGCATGATCGTACAATATCAGTACTAAAGTCAAGTATGGACAAAGAAATTTGCTTTATTGTATCTGAAGTAGTGAAGATTGTATCAGATCTTATCTTCTTATACATTTTATCTTGTATCTTCAGACGCCATCCTAAAAATGATCCTTTCCAAATTATGAGTATTGAGCGAAATGATGTTACCCTTTTAAAAACATCAGCATGTTTAGAAGATCTATCGCTAAACATGTAGAAATATATGCATTTCATAAAGCATGGGGATGAGGAAAAGTTTCAAAGCCATCTAAGCCATGATAGAATGTAAGACGCGACCTAATTGTTAATTAATCTGGCATCTAGTACTAAGTTCAATCTTGTAAGTATCATCGTACAATATCAGTGCCAGCGTCAAGTATGAGCAAAGAAACTTACTGTAACGTGTTTGAAATAGTGTAGAATATACATTCTTCAGTTGCCATCCTGAAAGTGACCCTTTACAATTTACGAGAGTTGACCTAACTGATGTCCCCATTTTAAATACATCAGCATGTTTAGAGGTTCTATACGTTAAACATGTAGAAATATAACCATTTCACAAAGCATGGGGGTGAGGGAAAGTTTCAAAGCCATCCAAACAACAAAACAGTACGTCAACAATAACTTGAGGCAGTACCACTTCCTTAGCCTTTGTGCCACAATATCCTCACTAAATCGATAGCTGACGATAAAAAAAGAAGGATGGAGTGAAGAAGAATAGCTGGCGAGAAAAGTGGATGGGGCAGAATGACAAATCCTCCACTAGGTGGTCGGCACCGATCTCTACGGGCGGTCCGCATTCGAATTGATCCGCTTCTAATCCCTTCTCGATGCCTTTGCCAGGTCAAGTTTGCTTCGTTCGTGATTGAAAACATTGGCTTCGAACCTACTATTGTTGCCATGGTGATTTAGCAAAGTAAATCAAATACATTGCATTTCTTGTTAAATAAATCATATGAAAAATGACAGTTTTATATATGATTTATATAAAACTGTTTTAGATACAAATTGCTTTTGATTTAGATGAATGACTATTTGATTATATACTGTAAGGATCCTTTCTGGTAACTTTTATTCACTAATACACCAAGTGATATAGATGATTCATTTCCAAGTTACGCATTTAATTTTAAGTATTCAAAAATAAAAATAACCTTAAGAATAATAATTAATTTATAAATAGCTGATAATTAATTTATAAAAGTCTTCGTTTAGACTGTACTTTTTCAGGATAAACCTGCACAGGGTAATTCAATGGTCATGGGACAAAATTTGAGGCACGATGAGTTTGCAAAGAAATCAATGAATCATACATGATTGTATTTCTTGTTAAGTCTTTGGCAGCATATGCTACTTCCGATCATACATTCCTATACAAAAAATGATTGGTTAGCGCTCTGGTCTTTGGATGTTTGTTAGTGGTTCGAATCCACGTTAAACTGTAGGTCCCAGTCCAATTAACCTAAAGTTTGCCCAAAATTATCGTAGTCAGACAAATTAAATTAAATATACAAAAAATGTACGTTTGAGTAAGCTATACCACTCACAGCTTATCCCGAGACTGCTGAATCACCCTTTATTTTCGCGATATAACCATGAACAAATGTGGTTGATGAATTATTTATCCCACATTTATTTTAATTTTCAAAATTATATCATAGCACCGTAGAACTAGCTCCTGTTTTTAAGATTATATTTCATAGATTTTCGTGGCTTTTGTTGATGTTTAATTTGTTGTTCTTGATATGAAAAAAAGGCAATAATTATCTATCACCTGACAGGTTTTTATTCTAATTCAAATCATACAATCACATCTCACGAAAAGACTCCCTGATAAATATTACGCGCGTTTTTTTTTTTTTTTTTCGATGAATCTATACTAAAGTGTGGGAACAAACCAAGTTATACAGTGGAAAAAACTTTCTTGGAAATATTTAAGTATTCCTAGAGATATTAAGGTACAGCTTATTAAAACTTGCATTTTTTGTATAGCAATGCATAGTCGGAAGTAAAGCGTTGAGGTGCGGACACAAAATATAATTTTGAAAAGAAAAACATTGTGAAATGATTGACTAGCACTCTGGCCTTTGGTACCAAAGGCTTCAGGTTCGAATCCTGGCGATGGCATGGACGTTTGTGAGTGGTTCGGAATCCTGTTAAACTGTAGGTCCCGGTCTGAGTAGCCTAAAGTGTGCAAAAAATGATGGTAGAGCCACAAATCAAATCACACATATAAAAAATGTACGTTTTTGTAAGTTGTACCACTCCAAGCTTGTCAATGGTACCAGACCCCTCAGGTTCATTTCCCGGCTATGACATGGATGTTTGTGAGTTGTTCGGAATCCACGTTAAACTGTAGGTTCCGGTCTATTTAGCCTAAAGAGTGTACAAAATGACTGTAGAGAGACAAACCAAACCAAACCATGCTTGTCCAATGACCGTGGAATCACCCTGCGTATTTGCTATATAACCGTGGAAAAATGTGGTTGATGGGTTAATTATTCCTCACTTTTTAATTTTCAAGATTATAGCTAGTTCTATGCTCCATAGAACTAGCTCCTGTTTTTAAGATTATATTTCATAGATTTTCATGGCTTTTGTTAGTGTTTAATTTGTTATTCTTGATACGAGAAAAAAAATGTAATAATTATACATCACCTGCCAAGTTTTTATTCTAATTCAAATTATACAATCCCATCTCATGAAAAGACTCCCTGATAAATAAAACTCACGGATCTTTTTCTTTCAAAGAATCTATCCCAAAGTGTGGGAACAAACCAACTTACACAGTGAAAAAAAAAAACCTTTCCTCGAAATATTTAAGTAGACAAATCTTATCACGAAGCATTCATCAGCATACCTTTGGAACAATCGCTCCTTACAATATATTTTTTTTTTATTCTAAAGACACGCTGTGTACAGGTGAGACATTAAAAAAAATACCAAACCAAACCACTAAAACGAAATGGTAAATTCTGCATTATGTATATAGTCCTTAAACGCCGATTTACATTACTTCAAATAGCAGCCTTTGTTGGTAAAAAGCCTATCAAAAACCGCGGTAACAATTTCTTCATTGTTTACGGCCATTTTTTATGGGGACATTAAATGGCCCACACAAATGTTCTTGCTTTTAACCACAATGAGTTTTGTTAAAAGTTTCTACCTGGTGGAACAGAGGGAAAAAAAAAGAGATTAGAGTACTAAAAGGAGCACACAAAAAAAGTTATGCACGAATTGTGTGTTCTTGAAGTTATGCAAATTGTAAAATATTACGTGGAAAGTCTTTAAGCGTTATGGGAGGTATGAAAAAGTTGTGACAGAAAACAAAATCTAAGCACTTTAAAGTTGGAAATTTAACGAGAAATAAAAAAGGATTCAGTTTAGTTAATGGTGTTTTTATAATTAGGATTTATACACAAAACAAAGGCTGTTTATATTTATTTTAAACGACTGCATCGTTACTTTCTTATGAATGCGTTATTTTTCTTATATCTACAAATAAAAGGGTGTTTTTATGTAAATTTTTTTATAGTTGAGAAGTTTTTGATGAGAATTTTATTTTTTTTTTTTTTTTTTTTTTTTGTATGGAAATCCTGGTCATGAATTTATCATAACCTGCAGAAAAAAAAAAAAAAAAAAAAAAATTCTTTAAAAAGTTTTGTTAAAAAATTGAAAGATTTTTGTGTTGATGAAAAATATTACGTAAGTATTTGCTGAATTAACTAAGTTACGCTATGTGGTAAATTATTTTGAGTGATAATATATTATATTTATATACATGATATATTAATATTATTATTATTAATGTTATTTATGTTATAATATTATTATATTTATATATATTATATATTAATAATATGATGTATTCTATATATGAAAGCAAAATCTAAGCTCTTTAAAGCAACTTCAAGTTGGAAATTTAACGAGAAAAAAATTTAGTTTAGTTAATGGTGTTTTTATAATTAGGAAAGCATACAAAACAAAGGCTGTTTAAGAATGATTTTAAGTGACTGCATCGTTATTTTCTTATATGTACAAATAAGGGTTTTTTAATATTGAAAAGTTTTTTTATAGTTCAGTTGGCAAATCCTGTTCATTAAATCGTCATAACTTGTTTGAAAAAAGGAAAAATTTAGTTTCGTTTTTGTGTTTTTATAAAAAATATTATATAAATATTTGCTGAAAACAAAATTATTTAGAATGATTTAGTTTTAAACGACTTTAATCATCGTTATTTTCTTACATGTACAAATAAAAGGGTATTTTTTAATGTGAAAATAAGTTAATTTTATAGTTGAGAAGTTTTTTGATGAGGATTATATTTTTTTTTTTTTTATTAAAGGTCATGAATATTATAACTTTTACGTTAAAGAAAGTAAAACTTTAACAAAAAAAATTTCAAAAAAATAGCAAATCTGGGCATGAATATTTATCCTGACTTGTTTTTAAAAGAGATAAAAAAAAGATCGTTTAATAAATTGAAAGATTTTATGTTGAATTATTAACGTTTTAATATGAAAAACATTACATAAGTTTTATTTACTGAATTCACTAAATTACGTTTTGTGATAAATATTTTGAATGATAATATATTTGATTTTCTTTCCATTTTTTTAAAAATTAAAAGTTTCGGTGTGATGCTAATATTTGTCTGACAAATTTTGAAATATTATTGACAAGCATTGTGAACTGAAAATTCTGGAATGAAACTAGAAACTTTGGCATGAACTAGAAATATTTGAGAAATGTAAACACGTAAAATATATAAATTGTTATTGTAAAGATTTTGTTTTGTTTTTAATAACAAGAAAAACCCCATAAAAGTAGTATCTGAGTTGGGCCTAATTTCCAAGTGATTAGTGCTCTGGCGTTTGCTTCGTAAAAATGCAAGTTTTTGACGTGTTTTATTTTTGCCCAACATCCTAACGGAATAAGACGAATTCAAACACTTGGTAAAAAATAAATACAGGAATATATAAATTTATTACTAATACTCAGTGGTATAAATATAGACATTATTTCTTACTATATTTACTGCTTTACTAAGTACTTCTAGTGTGTTGAATGGTTGTTCATATAAAATGAATAAACCAAACAAAAATGAAATCATTTTTTTTTTTTCTTCTTCAACTGAAACACATCTCGGATATGAGTAATACAAAGTTTAACGGAATCTTTATTTGATGTTATTTGAATCTTTATTTCTTTATTGCAAATAAATTGCGTCTGACAGTCACTCAGTACTACATTAACTATTGATTAAATTAAAATAAATATATGTATGTGCAATTATCGAATGCATTATTCTGATGGTAGGAGTCATGGAACTGTTTAAGGTTCATTTATATGCTTTTCAGATAGACGAGAGCCAATAGAGCCAAAATAATGTTCTTTTATTAATTGAAAGCGTAGGTTGTTCTTCTAGAAATACACAACCCGCAGTTCAGATTTCAGCATAAATGTCTAGAAATAGTTTAATTAGAAACTGAAGAGGTTATACATAAACACTGTATTTCTTCTCATTCTCTCTAATTCAGAAAATGTTTAAATCTTTATATCGCTCCTCGTTGCATCGAATATCTCTGGAGGTATACAATAAACCAGGGGTGGCCAACCTACGGCCTGCCTTTAGCATTTTCCGGCCCATGAGATTTAGCACATTTATACAATATATATTTATTTTATAATGGCCAAAGTAGTGAAAATCAATGCATTAAAAAATACATATATTTTGCATCCAAATTTAAAAACTAACTTGAAATGATGAGAAAAATCAGCTTTGATTTTAAAATAATATTCTTTCGAATATAGGACAGATATTGCCTGTTTTATTGATGAGTTTACAGTTATGAGTTCGCAATATAATTAAATTATAAACACCAATAACGATGCAACACCAATAACGATCATCACCTATTACGATGAAAAACCAATTACAATTACGATGTGCAAATACCCAAATTGAGATCGATTCGCAAAATCTAAGTGAAAAAATGGAGAAACAAATATCGCACTGGTAAAATAAATATATATATTTTTTTTATGATTTCATCTTTTTTTATTTCATTTATATTTATGTATTTTTTATTTTCATTTTTAGTGTTATAGTATTTCTTTACAATGTGCGTTTAGTATCATTATTATTATATAATTATATTTACATGTAAGAATAATAGTAAACATAATAATAATAACTCATTATATTTCAATTTTTCACTCCAAAAAATGTCGATAGTGGGTCTAAATCTAATATAGGGATATATAATTTTATATGCGGCCCTCGGGTTACGTCGCATTTCCAAAGTGGCCCGCTAGACCATTTGGGTTGGCCACCCTGCTTTCAAGGATAGAAAGAGCCACATTTTTAGGTTAGACCAAAGTTGTGTAACTTTTTTCCTAAGTAAAACGTTCGAAATGTATCTGTACACTGTATAACCAGGTTGTTGGTTATAATATAAATCTCTGATATTGGATAATATTTTTAAATGATAAACTTATAGATATTCTTTGAATCTGTTTAAAATACTTAATGGATTAAGAACAAATAAGATTTTGAGTTTTGCTGACTCGTAGATGTAGATAATGATATATAAATAATTTAATATAAACTTCAATAAAGAATCTTGAACCTTGTTAATGCAAAGACAAATGTTTATGAGATTATTAAATTGATGTTTCCAAAATAACGTTTACAACTCACTTTGTTTTAATAAGAGACATGTTTGTTTTAATAAGACTTCATGAATTTCAATTCAAAAGTAAAGAATTGGAAATTATGTTATCCAATAAATATGGCATTATGAGTCTAATTATGCATATATTATGTAGTAAAATGCATTATTTTTAAATTGGAAATACATATAAATTATCAAAACTTTGGAAAGAAATTAAAGCTATATTAATGCGTTTTCAGTAAATAATAATAATGCATTTATATTAAAGATTTAATACGCGATTATTTGCTTATTAAGCATTGCTTATTTATTATTACCTTTATTATTAATATTATTTTATTTTTTATGGAATATGCAATAATTGGTCACACAATTAAACACCTTGCTCATTTTTTAATCAAATATTAAATTAATTTGGGCGTGATTAGAAATTATTATTTTTATTTTAGAATAATTGATATATATATATTGAACAGCATATACTATTATTAATTTATTATATATATTTCAAAAAGAAAAAAAAATTTATTAAAAGGAAAGAAATTATTTTATTAGAAGGGAAAAACATTTAATTGATTAAATTGAAAATGCTTAGAAGTTAAAAACTAATGAAGAGTATGAAAAATCATTTAGCCCTTTTTTTTTTTGCATAATTTTTAAATCAAATATTAAACAAAAAGTTGTTAATAATATTCTGAAAAAAAAAAAAAAAACCTACTGAAAATAAATTTCTTTTTTACTATTAATGATATTACATCATTAATAACACAAATAAACATAATAAAAGTAATTATTTGCATTAATATTTAGTTTTTATAAATAACTTTTTTTCACTGAAGGTGTGGCGCCGTGGCTTAGTTGGTTAAAGCGCCTGTCTAGTAAACAGGAGATCACGAGTTCGAATCTCGTCGGTGCCTACTTGTCGTTATTTTTTCTTCTGAATGACTTTACTATTTTACAACTGTCTGTTGTATAAGTAAATTTATTTATTAACAAATTGTATTGGGTTCTTTTTTTTTTTTCAGAAAATAATTAATTTAAATTAAATAACATAATGTAAATATAAAATACTAAAATGCGTTTATAGATTAAAAATTCTTGTATAGATGCTGAGTTTTTTTTTCCAATAAATTTCTAGATTACTTACACTAAAAATAATATCGAGTTTCAAAAAACAGAAGAAAGAAAGAAATGAAATGTTTACGTAGAAGTAATTACAAAAACAATTAAATGAAAAGTGATAATTACTACTTTATAAAAGTACATAACTTTTAAGTTGGAAACACATGATACAACTGCTTGTATTGCGTCCTTTATTTAATAAATTTAAATCTATGCCAAAAGAGTAATTATAGTAAATAATTTATAATAAAATACTTTCTAAAAAAACATTTTTTTTTTTTTTTTTTTTTACCTTTTTTTTTTTTTTTTTTTTTTTTTAATTCTTTAAATTGCATAAAAAAATAAATAAAAATGAAAAATAATTAAAAAAAAAAAAAAAAACCCACTAATTTTCAAATTGAATAGAATAATATTTTAGTTAAAAAAAAAGGATTAAAAACAATCACATTATTTTTTTGTTTCCATTATTTTGAAATGTATTTGTTCGAAATTAAATAAAAAAAAAATTCTTCAGCGAACAATCGAAAACGTACTAAAACCACTTGCATAATAAAAAAAAAATATTCACCGAAGATAAAGGAATCTAAAGGATTTAAAAATCTAACCCTTACATCAGAAAGCATCCTAAATGAATAAATAAGTTTTGCATATTAAAGAAAATGTTTCTACCATGTTGCTTATCTATTAATAGCGCTGTCAGCGATGTGAGCAGAGTGGCGCAGTGGAAGCGTGCTGGGCCCATAACCCAGAGGTCCGTGGATCGAAACCACGCTCTGCTAGATCATTTTTTTTTTTCCCGATTCAAAGCATATTAAATCAAGAAAAAATAGCAAAAAATAACTCTTGTGTTATACAAAAAAAAAAAAAATTTATTTTATTAAAATTTTTAAATTAAATTTTAAAAAATTAATATTAAAAATTTTTTAATTAAAATTGAATTAATTTTTTTTTTATTTATTACTATTATTATTATTATTATTTTTAGTTTTTAAATAAGAATATGAACATTAATATTAAATAAATAAGAATCTTTTTTTTTATCTATTTGTTAAGAGATGGAATTGCATAAGTTATTTTTCAAGTTAATAAATTTGTTTAAAACATTTAATGAGTTATAAATATGTATATATTCTTTTAAATACAATTATTCAAAGTTAGATTGATAAGTTCCAATCAATTAATATATATATTTTTTTAAATTATATATTATATAATCATGACCGTGTAACAATTCACATGCATTATTGTATTAATAACTAAATCTGTAATCCAATGTTAGTGTAAGCTAATTAGCATGTGAGAAAAAAGGTTCGATTCCTGCTGGCCCTCGTATTTGCAATCACTGCTTTAAAAATAGAATAGATTCTATAAAGAATGGAATTGTTGATGTTATATCACAACGAAAGTGCCTGTTTGAGCCATATCGATATATCGGCACCATGTAATTTATTTAATATCCTAATAACGTTATTATTTACTTACGATCAGACTTATATTTATTTCAGACTCATATATCAGATCATATTTACTTACCTTTTCATATCATTCATTATATCACTAATTGATGTAGGACACTCACAAAAAATTCTAACATAAAACAGGCAATATCTGTCATATATTCACAAGAATATTATTTTAAAATCGAAATTAATTTCTTCTCATCATTTCGACAGTTCAGTTTTGAATATATGGATGCACCCATAATGTATTTTTATAATACATAAGTTTTCACTACTTTGGCCATTATAAAATAATTATATTTATATAAAAATAAATCTCACGGGCCCGAAAAATATTCAATTCGGACAGCGTGTTGGCCACCCTGATATAATACATTTTCTACGCCATCTTTTTTTAGAAAACTGTTTACATGTAGTGTTATTGTATATTACTTTCTTGCTAAACCTTTTGACCATGAGACATTAGAAACCCCCGGTTGTTTGTGAAGTTTGGACTTGCTGAAACGTCTCACCCAGACATTTGCTAAATCCATCTTCAAATGCCGCTGACAGTTACATCAAGCACGATTAGAAGTCTTCTGCAACCACCCCCGCGGGCAATTAATCATCATTTTGGAATGTTTTTCCAATCCCACCCTCCAGTATTTTTACACCCGGTGCTGCTAAGCTGTCTCACCAAAAAGACTATCCTTCGTCCAATCCATCACTCGGTGTGTCTCTGCAAAAAGCACGTCCTGTCATCGAGTCCATTTGCCGTGGATGGTAAACCAACACGTGTTGGGTAGTTCCGAAGTCCAAGAATAAGTTCGCTGGAGATATTTCACAGAAGGCGAAGATGGGTGGCGATGTTTCGGGAAGAGAAGAACATGATATTCCTCCGGTTATGTTTGGTGTCCTATAATAATGAGCCAGTTAATTAAGTGAGGACAGACATGAATGTTTTCTCCAAACCACTCTCCATGACTGAAATATGTGGTTGGGTATTTAATTAGAGAAGACGTGTTATTTTCAAAAAGTTAATTGGAATATATTGCTGAAATTAATCTGTTATTTTTAAAGGAACTGGATTCAAATTAAAATCTTGAAACTAAGTTCTTATTAGATTTAGAATTTTAGTAATTAGATTAAATTTCCTTATTACAACCTCTTTATTAGATTTATAATTAGAATAGATTATTAGATTTAGTTAATTTCCTTATTACAACGTTTTAGGTGATGGACATTGGAAAGACATATCCGTATGACATAAGACCTTATGTCCAATATATATTTTAGAACAATGATTTTTACCGTGTACAGCTTCTCTTAAAAAACTATTTACGTAAATATCTAATTTCAATACTAGAAATGTACTGTTTATTTTTGCATTAATGCTATTAAAATATTCAAAATTCTGGACTGAGTAAAAAATATACTTAAAAAATTCACCTAAACAGTGTATGTGTTGTTGTTTCTAATCCCACTTGGTAGACAGTAACATCTAGATCCAAGCCCATGAACCCGTGTGGTCTCATGGTTGAAGAAGAAAATGGGCAGCTTCTGTTGTGATGGAGTACCCGTTGGTAGAAGTCCGACTTAGCTCCGAGACGCTGACCCTTTTTACTGGGTATGGTTGTCAGCCTCGAGCTCTAAAGTCATATTAGATCGGGACCTACAGTTTGAAGTGGATTTCGAAACGGATTCCGAATCGCTCGAAATCTGCGGGAGTACCCGTTGGTATCCATGGCACCCTTTTTACTGGGTATGCCGCCTCGGCTCTAAAGTCATCGAACTCGAACCATCTGTGGGACCTCGAAAATCTGCGGGAGTACCCGTTGGTAGAAGTCTGACTTAGCTCAGAGACGCTCTTTTACTGGGTATGGTTGTCACTCGGCCATCAGGCCTACAGTTTGGGGGAGTAAACCACAACAAGCATCCATGTGTTATTGCGGGATTAGTATATTATAATGACTTAAAAATAAAATTAGTGTTTAAATGATATATGGAAATCTGCGGGACATCATTTACTCGGCCATAAACGTAATTTTTATTTATAAACTAAATAAAAAATTAGGTTTAAATGATATATAAATATCTCGTTTTCACATTGTGTATATAACACATGCAACACGTTTTGGGCAATTTCGAGAAGTCCAGGAATAATTTTGGCGATATTTCACAGAAGACGAAGATGGGTGGCGATGTTTCGGGAAAGGAACATGATATTCCTCTGGTTATGTTTAGTGTTCTCATAATAATGAGCCAGTTAATTAAGTGTGGACAGACACAAATGTCTTCCCCAAACACCCTTCGTGACTGAAATACGTGGCTGGGTACTTAATTAAGGAAGACGTGTTACTTCCAAAAAGTTAATTGGAATATATTGCTGGAAATTAATCTGTTATTTTTAAAGGAACTGGGTCGAAATTAAGATCTTGAAACTGAGTAATCTTAGTTTTAGACTTAGTATTTACTTATTACAAACTTTTAAGTGATGGATAGTAACAAAGACATAACGATCCATAAGACCCTAAGTCTAATATATATTTTAGAACAATGATTGTGAATTGACACTCGGTCATTCAGGCCGAGTGTCAATTTACAACAATTTGAAATTAAATGAGCAAAAAGATAATAATTTTAACTAGTTTATTTCTGTAATAAAAGATTACCTACTATCATTTATAAGTAGAATCCTACTTGGTAAATTTTTGAATGACTGAACAATTAAATAGACATGATGACAGAGTGTCTGACGTTCGGCAGAGTTTCGGGTTCGAGTCTGGCGGTACCATGGATGTTTATAGAGGTTCGGAATCCATTTTAAACTGAAGGTCCCGGTCTCATATGACTGTAGAGTGTCACGGAGCCAAGTCAGACTTCTGTCTACGGGTGATCCATACCAACAGAAGCTGGCCCTTTTTTCCCTTCAACCATGAGTCATTAGGTTCTTGAGCTTGGTTTAGGTGTCTACCAAGTGGGAAAAGAAAACAACAATAGGACAATGGTTTTACCTTGGATGGTTTTTACTTAAAAAACTATTTACCAAAATATCTATTTTACATACTAGAGTTTTATTGTTTATTTTGTTATTCATGTTATTAAAATATTCAAAATTCTGGACTAGTTAAGAAACATTCATAAGAAAAATTCACATTAGTAGCATATGTGTTATTAATTACTATATGATAAATGACAGAAATAAAATTAGTTTTTAACGATATTTCCATATAACGCACGAAATGCGAATAAAATATATTTATAATTGTGAAAAGTATAGTATCCACGAATTGTAAATGCATATTTTGCCAGCAATTTTCTTAATATCAAGATAGTTTTTCTTCGTTGTTATTATTATTATTAATATTTTGGATTTAATAGTGTCTTGGTATTTGTATTTAATATATTAATAAAGCTAATTCGCATGCAAAATAAAATTTTACATATTATATTTGGCTTTGAATTGATTCAAGTAATAATAAAATTAGATTAACAATTTAAAATTTTACATGTTATATTTGGCTTTGAATTGATTCAAGTAATAATAAAATTAGATTAACAATTTAAAATTTTACATGTTATATTTGGCTTTGAATTGATTCAAGTAATAATAAAATTAGATTGATAATTTAAAAAAAAAAAAAATTCTCAATTCGACGTTTGGAAAAAGGACGGAATTTGGAAAAATTTGGAAAAATGACGTATTTCAATGATTAAATCTGTTGACATGAAACAATTGTTTGAGTCACTTGGAGTATTTCGAAAGAAGAATAAAAATTTTACAGTCATTCCGATGCTTACATTGACGCACTTAGAATCCACGTGACGTCAGTACGCTGAATATCCAGCAAACATTTTACGGCGTCCAAAACGAACTGTTGACAGTTCCTTCATCTCAAGAAATGCAGAAAAAACATAAATAAAAAAGAAAAAGAACAAACTGCGAGAAAGTAACCAGTCGCTGATCCACACAAAGCGACGCGTGCGGTCGCACTAAAAATATCACTCACCCTTTCTATCAATTCTTCAGCATAAAAAGCAAAATGAAAGGATCCACTCACTTTCTAAGGGCCAGGCCCTTCAAGTGAATGAGGGGCCGTAAAGAGAGGGCCCACTGGTGGAAAGAAATATGTACACAATATTTATTCTCCAAGCATGGTAAGGGTAAAATCAAAGGGGGAAGTGTGAGCTTCATTATCCTGTGACAGAGCATGACGAATGGCATTGTGGTTCAAGTTCAGCAGACGCCTGCGATTCGTAAAGGTGGCGATGACGGAAGACCTTAAGAGAGACAGTCTCTGAGTCAAGCGAGTCAGTCTCTTAACCTTGCTTTTCGCAGTCACTTTTGGGGCGACAAAGTATCACTCGTTGAGGGATGGTATGAAATGTGTGCAGTTTCTACTCAGCCAGATGGCAAAAATAAAAAATGATGTGTAAGGTCAAGAATTTGGTTAAGGTCGTTAGAGTGATTATGATGAACATGAGTTCTCTTTTTTTTTTTAAAGATGAAGATTGTTTGTCAGTGATGATTAAGGTATTCTGAATCATCAACAAAATTATTTTAAGAATCTTCTATCCAGTCCGAAATATAAAAAGATAAATTTTTTTTTTTACTGCAAAATAGATAAATTTTTAATATTTTTTATTTCGTTAAGTAGAAATATGCATAATTTTTTAACATAAAAAATTCTTTTAGTTAAAACGAAATTGTTTCTTCTGTGTTATCTATATCATCTTGGTTATTTCGAGGAACAGATATTAAAATCAGCTCTACAAAATATCATTATATTGTATATATTTAATAAATATAATTATAAAAAATATTTTAGCGTACAACACTTTGGGAAATTCCCTTTTGTTTCTGTAAAACAAAATCAAAAATAATGTAAAGCTTTCTTATCTATCATTTTAATTTTGGAAATATAAATCAATAACTTATATAAAATTTAATACCTTTTAAGCAAGTTTTTTTAAAATTTGTTGTTTAGAAATTGTTTCTTCTGTCTAATGTATATCATGCTGTTAACTAATATTAAAATAAACTTCAATAATTATAACTATAAGACCTATTTTAACGTACAACAACCGGGGGAAATTAATTTTTGTATCTGTAAAACAAAATAAAAACTAATGTAAAACTTTTATTATCAATGATTTTATTCTTAGAAATGTAAATAAATAACTTATATAAAATCTAATCTAAAAACTTACTTAAAGGACATTATATGAAATCTAATGTCATTTAAGTAAGTTTTTTAAGGTTTGTTTTTAAATTTGGTATGTTTTTAATATATGTTGGCTCAAAATTACATGATCTGAATAGATTTTGGTAAATAAGGTTGGCAACAGTATAATTTAGGTTGGACTTCACATTTATTACTCATTGCATAAAATAACGTTAGTCATAATAAAAATTTTCATAATAAAGATATTAGAATTGTGACTGCCAATAAGGCCTTATATGGGCTGAGAAATCTATTTAAATCACAGTTCATAAGTATAAAAACTAAATTTTTGTTATATAAAACCCTTATTAGACTATTTTGATCTATGGCTCTGAAACATAGACTTTGGAAAGACCTGATGAGGCCCATTTGGTATATTTGAGCTGAATATTTTAAGGGCTATTCTTGGAGGTGTCAGGGAAAGTGATTGTTGAAGAAGACGGTACAACGCAAAAATTTATAAATACTATAAAGACCCAAATATTATAAAATTTATTGAGATCTGTAGATTTAACAGGGCTGTTCATGTACTTAGAATGAATGATTTAAACCCTGTAAAAAAGAATTCGTTTTGGCGAAGCCGCATAGACAAAGAGGAAGAGGACGACTCCAGTAGCGTTGGATAGACGTAGTTCAAATAGATTTTGCTATACTAAGAGGTTAAGAATTAGAGGACCCTTGTTACCCGGATGAATGCATGGAAATCTCTTAATAGGAAAGCCTTGGCTCACTCTGGGCTGTCGTGCTATTAATGATGAGGATGACTTAAGATAACGTACCTCTTTTGATATATTAGAAACAGGTAAAGCCTCTCATCAATCATTTTTTGCATGAGTTACCATGTGAAGGCAAAAGGCAATTGTAAAAACTTCATAAAATTGTTTGAAATATCCAACTGATGAAAAATTGTGCAAGTACAATAGCATAATGTTCAACTATTTTTGAGTAATTCAATTGTGTTGCGTCATGGGGTAACACAAAGAGTGAGAAGATGAAAAACGACTTCAGTTTCCTGCTGACATAAAAAGACCGACATTTCTGAAGGAAGAATGACGCCTTCAACTCTTTGAAACGAAAAATATCCGACATGGCGGATAAATGTTCCTTCACCACGCAAACCTCCGGAAAGAAACCTACACAAAAACAATGGCCAGACCCTCTCCCGATTCAGAACGATGCCCCATCCGGTCAAAAATCATCCGACGAAACATCTTCAGGGGTTGGCAACCCCCCATCCCTTCGGATGGATGATTTTCGCATCGATCCCTTCGTGCGGATAATGAACGGATAGACACCTTCCTTTTCACGACCCCTCAACACGTGTCGGGCACCCCACTGCGATCTGTTCATCCATGAATCCCCTCCCACGCATCCTTTGAAATCGTTTGGGAAAGGAATAGGGTTGAATTTATAGGGGGTGGAGTAGAGATGAGTATCTTTCCGGAAATCGTTAGTAGTTGATGAAAGGTTAGCCAAATAATTAATTGCAAGGGATGGCCATTTGAATGAATGAATTTTAATGATTTTTTACCATCATGTTAATCCTTGAGATAGAGTTTCCGTCAAGTCGATAAACACAAATAACAGTATGAAGTGGGACTTTTATTATATTTTATGCACTTCCACCTGTTTGGAAATTCAATTCAGGTACTTCGGTTATAACGCTTATCATGCATATCTATAACGCATGCATTTTTGGCACTTGAGCCAAGAGCGGAGGGATAGCATTAGGGCTAAGGGGTGAAATTTATGGAGTGTGAAGCACATGTAATGATGAATATACTCCGGAAATCGTTAATTGTAGTTAATTGTGGATGAAAAGACGGTTATTAATTAGGAAGTGGTCTCTATGTTATTGTCATCGTTAGTAGTAGCGAAGTGTTGATGAAAGGTTGGCCAAATAATGAATTACAAGGGATGGCTACTTTTTCACTTTTGGTAGAGACCAGACCTGTTTTATCATCCTAGAGGAGTTTGCTTCAAATCAATAAGCACAAATAATAGTTTAAAATGTAACTTTTATTATATTTTATACACTTCCACCTATTTGAAAATTCAGTTCAAGTACTTTGGCTATAAACTTATCATGCTTTTTTGGTTCTCTGGACCTAAGAGGACTAAGGGTTGAAGTTTATGGAGTGTGACACACATGAATATAACTACGAAAATATTAACTACGGAAAATGAAAGGTCAGCCAAATTAGTAGTAGCATTAGTAGTATGGCTAATTTTCCTGTTTTATCATTCTTTTGGTACAATGAATGTTTTACCATCCTGGAGAGAGAGTTCACAAATTTATAGTTTGTGAATACTTTAGTAGTAGCAAAGTCAATAAGCACAAATAATAGTTTGAAAATGTAACTTTTATTATATTTTATACACTTCCACCTATTTGAAAATTCAATTCAAGTACTTTGGCTATAAACTTATCATGCTTTTTTGGATCTGGACCTAAGAGGGCTAAGGGTTGAAGTTTATGGAGTGTGACACACATGCAATGATGAATATAACTACGGAAATCGTTAGTAGTAGTAGAAAATTGTAGATGAAAGGTCAGCCAAATAATTAATTACAAGGGAGGGCTAATTTTCACTTTTGGTACAATAAATGTTTTACCATCCTGGAGAGAGAGTTCACAAATAATAGTTTGTGAATACTTCAAGTCAATAAGCACAAATAATAGTTTAAAGTGTGATTTTTTATTTTTATGTTTTATGTACTTCCACATATTTGAAAATTCAATTCAGGTACTTTGACTATAAAACTTATCATGCATTTGTGGCTCTAGAGCCAAAAGGGAAGGGATATCATTAGGGCTAAGGGTTGAAATTTATGGAGTGTGAAACACATGCAATGATGAACATACTCCGGAAATCGTTAGTTGTTGTAAATTGCTGTTGAAAAGATGGTTATTAATTAGGAAGAGGCCTATATGTCATTATCAAGATAGGCTGTTTTTCGTTATGTCGGTTTCGTTACATCAACATATCAATTGATTCGACCTGTTGATGTGTATCTGTTCCGTTAAATAGGGGTTTACAAAAAAAAAAAAAAAAAAAAAAACGTTAAGTTAATTGTGTTTTGAGTTTTTTACAGGTGTTTTGAAATGAGAATAGTAAATAATTCGAAATACTAGTAAATAATTTTGAAATAAGAAATGTGTTGGTTATTGTGTGTGAAATGAGAAATTGATAAATTATTTCTGAAACAGTTTTGTAAATTTGGTTGGTTAAGGCTATATAAAGTTTTTATAATGCCTTATTTGGTAATTTTAATGTTAAACAAATATAGTTTAAAGAAATGTTATATACTTTCAGATTAGATAATAAGAAACTGAGGATAATAAAAATGTTTAAGTGCTACAAAACTTAAACTTCCCAAAATGTTTGAGTTTGTAAATATAATCAAATCTATTTTTTATTCCTTTTGACTTATTGTATAATAGAATTGCTATTATTATCACATAATTTTTAGATCTGCATTTAAATTAGTATAGCTTAAAGGGAATAAGAAGTTACCATATGAAATGCTGATTTTGGCAAAGTCAACAAGGACAAAGAGGAAGAGGACGACCCAAGTTGCGATGGAATAGACGCAGTTGAAAAGATTTTGATCTACTAGGGGCCAAGAATTGGAGGACCCTTGTCACCCAGAGGAATGCGTGGACATTTCTTCAAAGGAAAGCCTTGCCCACTCTGGGCTGTTGTGCTATTGATGATGATGGTGATATGAAACGTTGAATGACAATATGAAAATTAATTCCATTAGCTGTGGAAAACAAATTCAATGATTTAAACAAAAAAAAACAAAAAAAAAAAAATATTTAACAAATGTTTTGAAAATTATGTTATTTTTCATCTAGAACCAAATTTTATATCAATATTTAAAAAAGCAAAAGCCCGCAAAACACAAGGACAAAAGCCATTCATGCTTAGCTATCTGTTCGATAGCTCGGACACACAAAAATAAACTCAAAAATCTTTGACACAGACATGAAGAAATAATGGACATTTGAAATTTAGGCGCCATCAAGCTCGAAGATGGACTACAAATTTCATTCATGAACTCTTTTAGCAGCCATCATCGATAACCACCATTATTTTTGGCAGCCTTTAAAAAAAAATGGACTGCCACGCGCATAAAAGTTCAAAGGAATAAGCAATGTTTTTCTGATTTGATAAAACAATACGATAACAACGTATTTTGGCACCTGATAATGCAAAGGAATAAGTCATGATGTATTGTATTGTTAATGTTATAATTCGATTTTTGCATTACTTATAAGTTTTAATATACTATAGCTGTATATCCGACTCTTCTCATAGTGGGAATATAAGCAAATAACATACAGGAGTATAGTGGTTTGGTTTGGTTTGCCGCTCTACGGTTATTTTGTACACACTTTCGGCTAATTAGACCGGGATCTACAGTTTAACGCGGATTCCAAACCACTCCCAAACATCCGTGCCATCGCCAGGATTCAAACTTGAAAAGCCTGTGCTATCAACGGTCAGAGTGCTAGCTAGTTGGTCATCAGGCCGTTTGTTATCGGTTATAATTTGCTGAAGGCATCCTTTGTAGTTACTGCTTTCAGAAACAAATAAACTCTATGATGACTGTGGCAACATGCACAAACTTCACGTATCATTAGTCAAACTGTCTCGTGTCTCTGTCTTATAGTACACGCAAATGCTGGGCAATTCTTACTAAAAGCCTTTCTGGAAGACACTGTCCTTATTTTATCAACAATTGATGAGCTGTTGAGTTGATGATGAGGAATACGAGGCCCATCCATGTTTATAACAGGAGGGGAAAAAAAAAGAAAAAAAAAACTATCAATGTGTAATTTTTTTTATTCATGACCTTTCCAATATCTAACTTGAATATTCATTTTGCTTATTTTTAATTATGACTATTAAATTTAATAGTTAAGCCTAAAATCCTCCTGAGTTTGATTTAAAATCCATTTTGTGGATCAAAAGGTATCTGCTGACTTAAGAAATTAAATTTAGTTAAATTTTTTGTAATTTCAAAAAATGTACGAAAATAAATTGCAGGTTTTGAAAGCGTAAACGAATTTTTTTAAATAAATTCCACTGTTAAAATACTGAGGCCTGATGGTCAAGTGACTGGAGCTCTGGCGCTTGGTACTGTGGGTTCGAGTTTCGGCGGTGCCATGGATATTTTAAACAGTAGGTCAGTAATATGCTGCAATTACATGCCATAAAAAACTGCCCTGAACCACCACTTTTATTTCAAAACATAAGACTGGTGGTTTATCGATTATTACTTGAATATTATCGTAAGATCGATTAATATTCAAGTATGCAAAAACATTATTTTTATGCTTAGATTATCGGTTTAAATATTTAACACTCATTTTATACTTTAAAAATGGATCATTATCCACTTTTGGTAAATTCATTTTTAATAAACGTTCTCAAGTTTAAAAAAAAAAAAATTAAAAATTAATTGCATTTGCAAAAATAAATTAAAATAATTACAATTACATGAATAACCTTTTTCTTTTAACCTCTGTATAAAACAGTGCTTTTAAAATTTGTGTTTTATGTGTTTTACATTATATGAATAAAAAAAAAATATGCCTTTAAAAATAAAAGTTGATGTGATGCTAAACCATACTGGAAAGAAATTTATGTTTCTTTTTTAAGAAATCTTTTCTCACTATTCAAGTCACGTTTGAAAAAAAAATTTAATTGTAAGAATAAATCTCATCAAAATATGAGAAAAGATTTTAATCATTTTTAATAATTATTTTTATTATTTCTAATCAGATTATTTCTTATTAATTAATTAATATTTATTTTATTTTTTCACGTTATTTAAGCTTATTTTTTAAAATCAGATTTTAATCAAGTGATCATTTAAAAGGTTTATCCTCTAAAGTGTTGGTAAAGTTTTAATTTAATTCTGTTTCTGCTTAATATCGAAGCACATTGTTGTTGTTTCTTATCCAAGTATTCCTATATCTAGGCCAAACTTACGAACTCGTATGGACTTATGGTTGAAGGGAAAGGGGGCAGCTTCTGTTGTGATGGAGCACCCTTAGGTAGAAGTCTGACTTGGCTCCGTGACTCTCTACAGTCATATGAAACCGGGACCTACGGCTTAAAGTGGATTCCGAAACACTACAAACATCCATGGCACGGCCAAGTCTTGAACCCGAAACCTGTGGTCATTGGTACAACAGGCTTCAGGTTCGAATTCTGGCTGTTGCATGGAGGTTTGTGAGTGGTTCGAAATCCTCACTAAATTGTAAATCTCGGTCTAATTATCCTAAAGTGAGCACAAAAAGACCGTAGAGCAACAAATCAATCAACTAGCTCATGAATTAACCTAAAGTATGCACAAAATGACCGTAGAGCGTCAAACCAAACTAGCGCCTCAATGTAAGAGCTTACTATAAATTAAATGCGTTATTATCAATTGTTTAAGGAAAAAAATAATAAATACAAATTAATGGAATAAATAATGTTATAGAATCATATGTATTTAAACACTAAGGAAATAAACGTTAGTTAAAAGCGGAAGTTAAATTGAATACAATAAATGGGGGAAATTAAATACAATTAAATTTAATACAATAAATATGGAAGCAATAAAATATATCCTTCCTTTATGCAAGAGTTTCAACAAAGCTTAAATTAAAGAAATGAACAGAATATAAGAGCATTGTTATGCTTTTTCAATTATTTTCTGAATAACGATTATTTTTAGAAGAGGGATGTGTTTTGACATTTGGACTTTTAATCAGTAGATAGCGTATTTCCGTTATATTTGAACACTATCTGTATTTAATATGAAATAATCAACTATATAATGATGATATTATGATCCTCCAGGATATCCTGTAGATACTACAGTAATTGTGCAAGCAATTTTTCATTTGACCGTTTTATTCACCATAATAGTTTAAATAATTTTCAGTGATTTCACAAACATGATGACCGCAACGCTGTTTGCATTGTCTTAAAAAACCTTGAAATCTGAACTGCGAAGATAACATAATGAAACGAATTACTTGATATTGCAATCACAGCTCGTCAAAAAGTAACTGACAGGAAGCATGGCAACAGGTCCGGCACTGTGTCTTAATTTGCATGAACTTCAACTTCCTCTCGGACATGAGGATTAAATTAAATCCAAAACGGCCTTCACTAATTTGCATGAACTACCACTTCCTCCAGTACGGAGGATCAAATTGAATCCCAAAACAATTTCCGGTTGAATTTTAATGCCCGAAGCTTCCTTTACCAGACTTAATTCTGTAATTTAATTCCATGGGAGCATCCCTAATTTGAATATAGGCCACCACCTAAAATTGAAAGCTTTTCCTTTCACAAGATGGCGTCCATACATTCATCGCCAATTTGAATATTTTGTCGCCAACCGTGTCCCTATACTTCCTCTGGTCGAGAATTCAATTTCATTCACAAAACTATTTTTTTCACACACACTCGCTCGTTATGAATGGGAAGTGTTGGTGGGGCCTCTACGAGGGTGGATGTCATACTAGAATCCCCGGATGCTCCCACTACGGTCAAGTGCAACAGGAAACGTCACAGCTTTTTGCACCAGAAACAATAAGCCACCTTACACAGTATACTGCAATAAAAAAAAAAAAATTACCGCAGAACATTTAATAAATAAAAGAAAAATGCATATACGGCAGAAACTGGATATGTTTTTGGTTTTTTTTTTTTCTTCCCCCCATCTTCCCTCCAGCACCCATCCGGGCATTCTTTGGAATATGTTACCCATTGTTCTCTTGTCCATTTCGGTCTGACCAGAAATGGGGCAGAGTTGTGTAAAAGGTGACTTGCGTGCTTGGTCAAGCGGTAGCTGGGCACAGGTGGCGATAGCTTGAAAAGAGAACTTAAGAAGTCTTCTATTCAATGCGATTTCTCAAAGCAAGAAAGTCCTGTTTAACATTTGAGGGACTTTTGAAATGATACAAACGAATTATATTACTGTTCATAAAAATCAATACGTTTAGTATAATTGATATTAAAACCATGATAATAGTTATACCTTATTGTTAAAGATATTACCGTGTCCAAAAAGTAAGACCCCTTTTCAATTTAAAATTCCCGGGACTTATAGAATTTAAATTTTTTTTTCTTTTTTAAGGTTGCTGGCACTGTCCTTGACATCTGTGTGAAAATATTCACTAGTGTTTCAGTTACGCTTGGCTTTGTGAGACGCTACAACTGATTCCGGCGATATTTGAAATGTTTCAATTAATTGAGCAAAGAACTTGCATTCAATTTTGCTTGCGGAAACGTATAGAATGTTGCAGAAGACATTCGGTGAGCATTCCTATATCGGAAAGAAATGTTTAGAAGCGGTATAAACAGTTCAAAGAAGGCGGAGAACGCGTTGAAGACGAAGAGCCCTCTGGTCGACCCTCCACCGCAACCGACGAAGCTCACGTTCAAAAATTAAAGATTTGGTGCCTAAAACCGTCGATTTACAAGAGTGCTTATGATGTTGGAATTTCAAAAGGATCGATCAATTCCATTTTGGGCCTCAAATGCGTCAACTCTTGATTGGTACCTAAAACACTGAATGTGCCAGCTCACACTACATTGATTCTTCGTGATTTTTTCGCCAAAAATGAAACCCATATCGTTCCACAACCATCGTATTCACACAGTGCGACTTCTGGCTATTCCCTAAATTCAAAAGACCACTCCGGGGACACCGTTTTGAGTCGATTGAAGAGATTCAACGTGAATCGCCGCGCGCTTTGAAGGACATCCCTGACGATGACTTTTTGGCATGCTTTGAGGATTGGAAAAGAGTTGGCATAAGTGCATTGTGTCCGGAGGGGATTGGTTTGAAGGCGATGAAATAAATGTGGAACAATAAATAAAGAGTTTTTGAAAAAAAAAATTGTCTTTGGGCAACAGTAGTATGTGTATTAAATTCTATATTCAAATGGCTTGCCAAAATTCTTACATTATTTGTAGACAACAGCGGAATTATAGTGGTTCAATAGATTTCCCAGATCAAACTAAAATTAATCAATTAAATTTAATTAATGAATTAATATTTGAAAAAAAAAACTATATTAACATCCAGTATCCTCCACTACAAGTTGAAAAAAAATGTATTTGAACTTGAGTAGATGAATAAAAAATATTTTATGAACGATTGAAAATTTGAACAAGATATATATAGGGAGAATGTGAGCTAATAGTAGGAATTGAAAAATAATGGGGTTTTATTTATTTATTCTTTTTTTTTTTTTTTTTCCATACCTGAATGTTAATCGATCCTTTTGACCTTCAATCTTAATCTTCGCCATAAAAAGTTGTGACTCTGCTCATTTTTTATGATTTAATTGTAGCAACAAATTATTTTCAAAGGATTTAATGTAGTTCCATTGTAGAAAATTTCGGTTACATGCAACATTTTATTTTTTTGTTAATAATTCGATTTAATTAAATAAATCAGCATTTTAACTTTTTCAACGGCGCAGCCAAGGCCGTTTGCTTACTTACTGTCCCGCCAACACTCTACAGTCATATTAACCCGGAACCTACTATTGAAAACGGATTTCGATCCACTACAAGCATCCATGGCACCGCCGGAACTCGAACCCGTAGCCTGCCAAGAATTTGACTTCTGATATAGTTTCCAATATTTTATTATAATCCTTTCATAGTTTAAAATTTTCTGTTTATATTCTCTTTAATCTATCTAATTTACAGATCTTATGAATTAGCATAGAGTAAATCTACATTTATTTGCACAGAAAAATATTTTATGAGGGACCTGAATGGCCGAGTGGCTAATACTCTGACGCTCAGTACCACAGGTTTTGGATTCGAGTGCCGGCGGTGCCATGGATGTTGTAGTGGTTCGGAATCCACTTTTTAAACCGTAGGTCCCGGTCTAACAGGATCGTAGAGCGTTGCGGGGGTATTTTTACTCCGCATCCATAGCTTATCTTCAAACTGCACGCACCTCCTGGGTAGTGCTAAGTAAATAACTTCGGTGCGGCGCTTGCCTTAAGACATCCAAGACAACTGTCTGAGTGCTTGCCAGCTGCATTAGAACAAAAAAAAAAAAGTATTGCATGAAGCTCATTTCTTTGAAATTTTTCATTTATAGGAATTATAAAAAATAATAATTGCATTTAATAATATTTTAGAATTGCAAATTTTAATTTTAACTGTAAAACATTGCTTACTTAACTAATAATAACTCAAATATTTCTTTTTTAAATAAATATTTTCAAAAAATGTGAGAAAAAGAGTCATATTCACATTTGATTCTATGCTGTAAAAAAAAAAAAAAAAAATGGTCATCCATTTACAAACGTGAGGAAGCTTCATTTCAAGGTTGGATTTTTCTCACCCCGGTCGTTAAACCGATCAGCAATGTAGGAGAGGGCCACTGACCATCCGTCCGCAGGAAACATGCCACAAAGCTGGAGACAATTGTGCTCTATTTCCTTTGCAAGGTCCGTGAGCATAATGAAACGGATGGACTAGACAACCACATGAAAAGGGAGCTTCAATCCGGATATGTTAATTATCTTTAATCTATGCTGGTAAAGAGACGAAAGGCGTAAAGGCCTAGATTATCTATCGGTGGATTTGTTAATCTCTCTAACAATTATATAACAGGATCCAACAAAAACCGAGCAAAAATACGACGAGCATTTAGATACAGCTAAAATTTGACTTTGAAGCTCTCTGGCCTTTGGTACCACAGGCTTCAGGTTCGAATCCTGGCGGTGGCTTGGAGATTTGTGAGGGGTTCGGAATCCACGTTAAGCTGTAGATCGCGGTCTAATTAGCCCAGAGTGTGCACAAAATCACCGTAGAGCGACAAACTAAACCAAAACTTGAATAGTGTGGTGAAAAATAGAGTAAAAAAACATGTGATTGCAAATATCTATGATGTGATCAGTGAATTATTTCGAAGAAAAAAAGTGCATACTTAAAGCAATTTCTTTCTTATTTCTCTCCTGATGGCAAAACGTACAGCTGTCTGACACTCGGTGCCACAGGTTTCAAGTATCTGTGGTACCATGGATGTTTAGGTGGTTCGGAATCCACTTTAAACCATAGGTCCCTGTCTAATATGACTGTAAAACTTTACTGGCAACAGTACCCCGTAAAAAAAAAAATCTCCCTGTCTCGAAATCTGCCAGTAGGTTGACGGCCGTGTCATACTATGGGGCTTTTGCTCCTCCTACTATGGGGCTCCTCTTTTAATCTGTCTATTACATACTCATTTAAATATGAGCATCATCATCCAAATAGTATATCTAAATGATGTACAAATACATATACTTAAATGGTTTACTTTACCAACAAATATCACATTATTTAGTAATCAAATATGATTCTGGTAAAAAAATATTATTACCATCAGAAGCAGTGGCGCAACAGTCTCATGGTGGACCAAAGCCGTCTTCCTACTGTCAGATTTCTAGATAGGAGATATTTTCTTTTTACGGAGGTAGGGTTGTCAGCACTACGCTCAACGCTCTACAGCCCTATTAGACGGGGACCTTCGGTTTAAAAGTGGATTCTGAACCATTACAAATATCCATGACACCACCGTCACTCGAACCCAAAGCTGTGGCACCGAGCACCCAGACACTAGGCCATCAGGCCCTTTCAGTATATTAGCAAGAGTAAGGAGAATAAATGTCTTCCTGTGAGTTTTTCCAAAATGCATAATATCCATGCTTTTTTTTACAATTTTTATCGTGAAAAAATGGCTTTGAAGTTTACGATGTACATGACTTCTATGAGCTTATTTGAGAGGGAGAAAAGGTGCCAGGGCGATAGCCACTCAGCCATCAGGCACCAATCTATACTATAAATAAATCTAAAAAAATGTTTTACGAAATATAGAAGTTGTCGATCTTAATTAATGAACGTTAGTAATGGTTATATAAGCTTAGTAATAATATAACGATGTATCTTATTAACAACGAAGCTAAATGACCAGACAACAAGTTCGACGTGTAACAGAACTATAAAAGTTTTACAGATACAAACTTATTTCGTGTTTGCGGTTAACCAATTACAGCAGAAACTCGTAAGAGTTATACAGTATCGAGATAATTAACTTTCACAAGAGTAACACGCATATCTAGATCTATTGTCAAGAGAGAAAGACACTCATCAAACTTTGTTTGATGCACCAAAAAAAAAAAAAAAAAAAACCAAAGAAATTTTTTTTATAGAGACCTCATTCGCTCCAGCGAGTATCGTGTGTCCACCACCAGAGGGGATAACAAGTCCAACCCTGACACCAGTTGGGCATCAGGTGACTTTCGTGACTGCTAATGTCATCCCCATCCTGTGTTCCCATTGTCACAAACCCCCCTCGCTCTGAAGAAACAGGTGTCTTCGTAAGAGCAGCACGAAATCCACTTTCATTCAAGAACATGGTGGCTGCTGTGAATGGAAATTCCTGGTGTGACGGAGACTGGAAACAATGGCACGTTCCCCACCTGTTGCGCAACCCTCCTTCCAAGATGCGTAACAAGCGGTCAAGCATTACAGGATGGAGATGTCCAGCCACGCCCGGTGGTTACAATGAGTTCGTCTGCCCACCCTTTTGGATTCCCCCTGCCCCTTTTCGTTCCACACATCTCATTGTTAATTGCTAGAGGAGTAAGGATTTATGATTGTAGGACAGTGAGAGAGGCGCACGAAGTCTACAAAAGACAGGAGGTGCCCCAGGGCTGATGTGTGATTCCAGATGTGGTGATGATAAATGTGGTTTTTCTATTGTTTCGGTTTGTTTTCGTTTTCTCGCTATCGGTTTTTTTTTTTTTTTTTTTTTTTTTTTTTTGTGTGTGATTGAAACTTAATGCACTATCCTCAATGAAGGGTGGTTTGTGTTACCAATTAAGTAGTTTGCTGTCTGTGTTTTGTAAAGAAATTTTAAAAAAAAATGGCAAAATTGTTCTATTATGATTAAAAAAAAAAAAAGAAGTGAAATTGTAAGTGGTTCGGAATCTACTTTAAACCGCAGTTCCCGGTCTAACATGAGCGTTGCGGGAGTAATGTTACTCCGCGACCGCAGCTTATCTTCAAGCCACGCATCTCCTGGTAGTGCTAAGTGGGTAACGTCTGTGCAGCGCTTGCTTTAAGGCATCAAAGACAACTGTCTAAGTGTTTGTTAGCTGCATTAGGACAAAAAAAAATGTTTGACGGAGTTGACTTTGTTGTTTGACGCTTAGCATATCATAGCTTTAACATTTTTATTGTGTTTAATTAAAAATACTACTACGTTTATTTCTATTTACTCTTTTTCCTCTTTATTTTTTGTATCCTGGCGGTGGCATGGATATTTGGAGTGGTTCGGAATCCACGTTAAACTGTAGATCCCGATCTAATTAGCCTAAAGTGTGCATAAAATGACCATAGAGCGACAAACCAAACCATTCTTTACTTTTGCAAATTCTTCAGATATTAGTAACATGTAGATAATTTGTGGTGTTTCATTGACAAAGATAATCTATATTAAGATTTATTTGAAATCTCAAGCGTATTTATTTCTCGCAATGAAACTAATTTTTAAAGAATCTATATTTGTTTCGATTTCAGATTTTTATTTTTGCACAACTGTTGATTTACAAAGTACTTTAATTTTTTTTTTTTTTTTTTTTTTTGAAAGCTCATTTTTTTTAATGTTCATATTTAAACGTACTACTAAATGTAGTAAAAGCTGATATATTTAATTGATACAATTATTAATTTAAGAGATAATAAAACCACTAATTCAACCACAACATTTAGATAAACAAATTAATAATCAGCTTACTGAAAAATATTAAAAAATTTCTAATCAATAATAGGTTACTGAAGAATTGCATTAAAAGATTCTATTGTAGTTGTAATCCTGGAACATTTTTTAAAAAAACATTTTTGTATAGTCTGAGAAGATTTTTTTAAAATTTCACACGAAATTCTTTGAATTATAATTTTATTAGTAGACTTATAATATTTTACGATAACTAAGTCATAAAAATATTGATGACAAAATTTCGGTTTTTTGATACACAGTTTTTATTTTAAATTTTATTTGACATAACGTGATAGACTGCTAGTACATTAAAAAATCTTACTCACTTATGATATTAAAAGTAATTGATTCTATTTTCTAAAATTTTTAAATCATGCTTTGTTTTTTTTAGCAAAAACTAAATAAATAAAAAATAATAATAATAAAAATAAAAAACAGGAAATCCACCAATAAAATCATTTCTCGTTACAAACTGTCACTTTATTGAAATACTTATTGATACTGGAAATCTTAATACCATAATTAAACCTTATACCAGTAACCTTTATGGAAATAGAATTAATTACAATTTATTTAAAATTGCAAAAATTTATCATTAATAAATAAATTCCACATGATTTTCCTATAACGATACTGCTTAATGAAAGTAATGATGACAAATTTTCTGCTTTTTAATGCACAATTCTTTTTCAAACGTTATAATACGTGACTGTAACGTTAGCTGTAAAACGACAACGTTATACAGCTAACACACGTGAAAATCACTCCCTTATGATATTAAAAGTAATTCATTATTTTTCTTAAATTTTTAAGCATGCATTTTTTGCATTTTTTTCTAAAATTATTATCAAAATCAAAATATTATATCATTATTCGACAAAATTAAATAAAAATCACAGAAAAAAAGGAAATGCATATCTAAAATTATTATCAAAAAATCTTAAAATATTATATACATTTTTCAGCCTTCATAAAACCTGAAAAAATGAAAAATTCGATTTTCCTATAAATAAAAAAAAATCAAATTTTCAGAAAAAAATAGGAAATGCATCAATAAAATCATTTCTCGTTTTTATTGCAAGCTCATCATGACAAATGCACTTTGAAATAAAAGCACTGAAAAACAGGAAATGCATCAATAAAAATCATTGAAATACTTATTCATAATGGAAATCTTAAACCTACCATAGTTAAAATCTTATACAATTTATTTAAAATTGTTTAATTTTTCCAATAACGAAACCTTCATAAAATTGTTAAAATTTTTCCTTATACCAGTAACCCTTATAGAAATAAATTAATTACAACTTATTTAAAATTGTTTAAAATTTAATGATTAACGATTTAAACCATTGAATCTCAAATGTGTGAATAGCCACATAAAATTATTTGAGAATGTTTCCCTGGTTTCCCCCTTATGAATGTTTCCCTTGACTTTTAGCAAATCATAAAAATATTTTATTTAAATGAGAATCAACGAAAAAGGTTAAATAAAATAAATAAATAAATATACTACTGTCAGTCAAAATCTCTTTATTATGATTTATTTAAATAAAAATGACCTCTAAAGCATAATTATTTATTTCTCTTCAATGTCTTTAGATTATTTAAATATGATTCATTTCTGTAATTTCACGAATGTGGTGGAAGATTTCCATTGAAATTTCTTGGTAAGAGGTCAGCAACCCAGTAATCCTTTGTCGGAAAACTTCTCTATAGATTTGACACATAAAAGTATGTGTAGTATGTTAAAACACTAATGATAAATACTTGTTTATCTTTCCTAAGGTTGAAAGAACCTGTCTTTGCTCATCACAAGACACTGCTGCGCAATTATTCTGACAGCCGACATCGTTCAAATGGGAAAAATTGTTCTAAAAATGATGTATGATATCTCTTCCTTCATCAACAGAAGCTACGTACTTCCCCCCTCCCTTACCAAAAAAGGTTGTAGTAGAAGAAGAATCTTGTCACGACAAAAAGATGCTGCAAAAAATAAAAAAACATCAAAAGTTGCATCATCCTTCATTTAGAGTAATCGTAGACCTAAAGTTCCAGATGCTTCTCATTTAAATAGGAAAATTTTCTGAAACTAATCCGACACTATGATTAATATTCCATCCTCTGTTGGCATCCTTTTTATTTATTAGCCAAACTATTCTTCTAAAAAGAATGATACCAGCACAATAACACATCCATCTTCCTGTGAAGGCAGTTGTTGTTGGTCTGGCCCGTGGGGGCAGTTAAAATAGGACAATTGCAACGGTGGTAAATCAATAAGCCAGCATAATAGGAATGGAATTGACTTCTGGGTTTTTTAAGTGTTTTTTCACCTGTGGGATTGAGATATCTGCAACAACAGAGGATGTCTTATTTATGATTTCTTTCAATGAATTACTATTAAGAATTATTAAGCTGTTATTTTTGGGACTTGCATGATTTGTGTCTTCATATTGACCATCTGTTGTTTATTCATAACTGTTATTGTTTATAGTGAATTATGGAGTACAGTTTTTAACGTAAAAATTACTTCATTTTTGACTCACATTTTAGCTTTTGTCCAAAAAGAACTTGTCTTTAAAACTATTTTTTACCAATTATATATCTGTTTGCAAGTCTCTTTTTTCTATTATGAATTTTTATATTTCTTTTTCACATTTAACATGGAAGATTAATTTTTATAATATTCAGTATATTTTCAGTGATATTGTAACTATTGTATGCAAATATTCTTTTCAAAACTTTTTGTAACAAGATTTTACGTGTTAAGATACGCTATAGATATTTTTGAACAGACTTCTATAATATATTTTAAGCAAATTATAAATATGTTTTTACGAATAATATTTTTCAAGAATGAGAATTTCTGGTATTAAAATTGGTTATATAGTTCTATCGTTTTTAGGTTTGTAATGAGTTGCACTGAAACATCTTCAAAATATTCTACTTATTGTTTTTACTTTTGGGATTGAGGAATTTGGCCACAACAGAGAATGTCTTATTTAGGATCTCTTGCAATGAATTACTTTCAAGAATTATTAGTCTTTTATTTTTGTGATTTGTGTCTTCATATAGACCATCTGTTGTTTATTCATAACTGTTATTGTTTGTAGTGAATTATGGAGTAATGTGGTTTTTTTTTTTTTTTTTTTTCGTTTATTACACGCAAAAAAATTATTTCGTTCTTGACTCATATTTTACCTTTTGTGCGAATAAAGAACTAACATAGTCTGCAAACTTATTTTACAATATCTGATTGCGAGTCTGCTTTTTCTATTATTAATTTTTTTTTACACTTCTTCTTCATATTAAAGACAGTTGATTCATTTTTTATAGTTTTCAGATTTGATATTGTAACTATCGCACTATGTCAAATATTATTTTCAAAATATTTTGTAATAAGATTTTTCGTATTAAGATATGTTATAGATATTCTTGAACAGACCTTTTTATAATATATTTTAAGCAAATTATAAATCTGTTTACGAATAATTCTTTTCAGTAATGAATATTTTTAAGATGGTTATGTAGTTTTCTATCGTTTTTAGGTTTGAGTTGCATTTAAATATCTTCAAAATATTATACTTACTATTTTTACTTTTAAATTGCTGTTTTTACTGTTTACTTTTAAATTACTGTTTTTACTTATTGTCTTTACTTACTTTTTTACTTATAAACATCCTCAAAATATTTTGTAACATAATTTTTCGTGCTTATATGTTATAGTTATTTTTGAGCAGCCTTTTTATAATATATTTTAAGCAAATTATAAATCAGTTTACTAATAATCTTTTTCAATAACGAGCATTTTTTATATTAAACATTTTTATCTAATTTTTATATAACATTTTTATCTAATTTTCGTTTTTAGATTTGTAATAATAACGTCTTGTACATAAACATCTTTAAAATATTTTTGCAATATGATTTTTCGTGTTAATAATACGAATTATAATATATTTGTACAACATTCTGTAACATGCATTTTTTACTTTATTTTAAAATAGCTTATTTTTAACTGTTTTTACTTTCAGAATTTGGAAATATATGATTTGTACTTATTTACAGTTACAGCTTTACAAATAAAGAAATATTTCTTCTGCGTGTACTTTAAGTAAATTTTAAAAAGAATAATTTAAATAGTTAAGTAGTTAATAGTAAAAAATAGTTTAATAATTAAAAAAATAGTTTTAAAAAACCTAATTTTTACTTTAAAATTCATATTGCATTGTTTCATCAGATAACACTGAAAATCTTATGCTTAGAACTTTTCTCAATTATATTTCTAATTGATGAAAAAGCAATAAAGATTTTATTAATACAAAGTGATAGAATTACATCATTTTTAATTTAGGTGAATAACATTTAATTAAATGAAAAAAATTAAAATTTTAATGAACTTTTTTTTTTTATCAATCATAAATTGTTAATATTTCTTTCACTATATCTTTCTCAAGCATTCTTGGCCATCATCTTCCTAATGCAATTGAGAGATCAATTTATGTCTTAAGAAAAAAAAAAACCCTCAACAATCTCTACATTAATGATGTTACAGCCTTCGGTCTCAAAGGCATAAGTGAAGGATAAATAAATCGATTAAGCAATTTTTTTTTTTATAATTGATGATTCTTAATAATCGATGGCAAGATGGTTCAGGAAAGTGTGCGTGAGAAAGCCGAGATTTTCTGGGCTTGTTGCGAAAGTGGCTTTTTGACACTCAGCGACAAGCACCGGGAGGTGTGATGCGACAACTATTTAATGGAAACGTGCTCGGCTTGCTGAAGAGCTGATCGAAATTGCTGATTTGTGGGGAACTCAAGCAATGAAACATCGCTTTTCGCAGTAAAATGGTGTTTTGATAAGCAATGGAATGTTCGGTGAGCTAAATTTAATGGTGATATCTTATACGTACTTCAAGGTGAGATGGATATAAGTATCGATTGACAGTCACACGCAGACCACTATTTAATGTAGAATATGTTTTGTGTGTAAGTCATCTAGTTAAAATCTTTAAATAAGCAAAACATAATTTTCAACAATTTTCATTTACCAACTTGCCATTTAAAATGAATATTGCTAACCATATTTCTTGCAAAGCATAAGTATCTTACCACAAAACATTCTTTAACATAGAATATGCTTTGTATGTAAGTTTTGAATATGTTTTGTAAATATAGAATATATGTAAATAAGTTTAGATTATGTTTTGTATGTAAAACGTTAAACTAAAGAAAAACATAATTTTCAACAATTCTACCAAGTTGTCATTTATAATGGAAACTGCTACCCATATTTCATGCAATGCATAAGTATCTACAGATAGTTAAGCATGTAAACATATAATTAAAAATAATTCTAAAAGCCAATGTTCAACAATTCTACCATTTTTATAATGGATATTGCTAACCATATTTAGTGCAATGCATATGTTAGTAGTTAAACACAGAGCACTCTTTGACGTAGAATATGTTTTGTGTTTAACGTCATCTAGTTAAAAACGTTAAACGAAAAACGAAACATAATTTTCAACGATTCTACCGAGTTGCCATTTATAATAATTGCTAACTATATTTCCTGAAATGTATATGTGTCCAGATTTGTGCATGTGTTGGTGCATGGTATGTGTTGCAACTGTGGCATGGTGTGTGTTGCCTGGCATGTGTATGTTTGTGCAATGCATATACTGCATCTATTCGTACAATGCATATGTTGATAGTTAAACACAGGACACTCTTTAACATAGAATATGTTTTGTATGTAAGTCATCTAGTTAAAAATATTAAATGAAAAGCGAAACATAATTTCAAACTATTCTACCATGTTGTCATTTATAATAGATATTGCTAACCATATTTCGTGTGATGCATAAATATCTACTGATAGTTAAACACAGAATACTCTTTAACATAGAATATGTTTGGTATGTACGTCCTCTAGTTAAAAAAGTTAAATGAAAGCGAAACATTTCAACCATTGTACAAGTGGCCATTTACTATATAATGGAAATAGCAAACCATATTTCATGCAATGAGTAAATATTTACTGATACTTAAATACAGAACACTCTTCAACATAGAATATGTTTTGTATGTAAGTCATCTAGTTAAAAATGTTAAACTAGTAAGTGGCGTTTTGACATTCAGCGACAAGCACCGGGAGGTGTGATGCGACAACGGTTTAATGGAAACGTGCTCGGCTTGCTGAAGAGCTGATTGAAATTGCTGATTTGTGGGGAACTCAAGCAGTGAAACATCGCTTTTCTCAGTGAAATGGTGTTTGATAAGCAATGGAATGTTCGGTGAGCTAAATTTAACGGTGATATCTTGTATGTGCTTCAGGTGAGACTGATATAAGTATCGATTGATTATTAAACACAGAATACTGTTCAACACAATGAATATGTTTTATATGTAAGTCATCTAGTTAAAAACATTAAACTAAAAGCGAAACATAATTTTCAACAATTTTAGCAAGTTGCCATTTATAACAATTGCTAACCATATTTCGAGCTATGCATATGTATCCAGATTCGCGCAATGCATACGTTGCATTTATTCGAGAAATGCATATGTTGATAGTTCAACATAGAACATGTTTTGTATGTAAGTCAACTAGTTAAAAACTTTAAACGAAAAGCAAAATATAATTTTCAACAATTCTACCGAGTTACCATTTACAATAACTGCGGCCCATATTTCGTGTAATGTTATGTATCTAGATTAAAAATCGAAACGAATTAAAAGCGAAACATAATTTCAAACAATTCTACCAAGTTGCCATTTATAATGAAACTGCTAACCATATATAGTATCGCCCAATGCATTACTATCTAATGATAGTTAAATACAAAAACACTCTTTTACATAGAATAACGTTTAACATATAGTTTAAAAACGTTAAACTAAAAGCGAAATATAATTTTCAACAATTCTACCTTTTTATAATGGAAATTGCTAACCATATAATATTTCGTGCAATTCTTAAGTATCTATTGATAGTTAAACAGGGCACATTCTTTAGCATAAAATATATGTTTATGTAAGCCCTCTAGTTAAACACGTTAAATTTAAAGCGAAACATAATTTCAAACAATTCTATCAAGTTGCCATTTATAATGGAAATTTCTAACCATATTTCCCATAATGCAATTCAATCGCATGGTCACTTTCTGCGTATTTGCCATAGCAGCTGCTAATCACATTTAACCCTTCCGTTATTTTAGCAATTCATTGAAACATTGCATCATTGTTGCCATGGCAATGGACCAAATTTTGAGCGTACACATTTTATGAAATTTTTTCATGATAATAAGTATTATTTTTCTATAAATTTATTTAATGTATTGCCACGATAACTATTATTTAAATACTCATCACTTTCAACGTTTCCATTATATGGTCGATTTTAACATTGTTGTCATAATGTTGACCACATTTTACATATGCACATTAGACATTAGATAATTAACGTCCCTTTTCTGTGAATTTATTTAAATATCTTCATTGTAAGATTAAAAAAACAAACACAATAAAATTTTACATACATTTACAGTTGTTTTCTGTGAGCTTAATGTAGAATTTATGAAAGAAACGCATACCTAGTTATCAAACTGATTCAATATACTACTGAAATTAATACATCATTGTTGGAGAAATACAATAATTTAGTTGTTCAACTTGCATCTTATGATCTACCATCATATGTGTAACTTCAATTAAATAAACAATTTATTATTGCAGTATCTTTTTCAATTAAAATAGATGTCATAAAAGATCCCCATTAAAAATATATGTTATACCTGCTTCTTTATACTATATCAAAAATCTAACTGCGATGTTTTTCAGATGCTTTTTCATAAGAGCAGATGTTGCATGAGTTATCAGCTACAGTTTTAGGGAGGGGCCAAAAAAAAAAACCTGGCATTCTCCCTAAAGGTAACTCCTATTACTAAATGTTTTCATGTATTTATCTTCATAATTCTTAATCGTAAAACTGATAACGAGGTCATTTGCTTACAATGTTATTATTGTAGATAAACCAAATTAAAATCTGTGTGCAATCAACATTGGTTGTTACTTTGTAATTTAGTGGGAATTGTCCTCATCATGGATTGCCCTCTTAAAAATTCTAATGATGTGAATATCTCGAAACAGGTTTGATTCAGAGCAGGAATTGATGGTAATTACTTTATTGTAATTTGCTGTGTGTGTTATCGCTAATCGTGTTTATGCCAAACAAAGCCAATCTTGTTTCTTAGCGATGAATACGAATGTTAAGTTTGTGTTTGTTGTACCTTTTTTGCTTGATATAAAACATGGAAATGGCCTGTTATTTGTTGCGAACTTTTTTTCGTGTTTCAAAAGGTTTTCTCGATTATTTTATTTTTATTTTTTATTTTATTACGAATTAAAAAAAAGTTTAAGTCAATGTTCTCAATTTGACATATGTTATATTATATTTGAATTATTTACTTTCTAAAGTTGAGAGTTCTTCTGTTGAGCAAAATATTAATTTTCTCATTACTATTAGAAACAAATATTTTTATAAAAATACGTTTATGAGTGTCTCGGAATCACGTTAACCTGTAGGTCCCGGTCTAATTAGCCTAAAGTGTACACAAAATGACCGTAGAGCGACAAATCAAGCCAATCAATGTTATCAAGCTCATGTTAAGGAAATCGTAGAGAAAAAGCATTTTCAATAAATTAAATTATAATTTTTTAAAAAATTATATTTCTTATTGACTTAAACTTAACAAAAATCTAATTTAAGTGATTTAAATTTTTCAAAAGGATTTATGAAAAATTGAATTAAAATATTGGGGGCCTGATGACCGAGTGACTGCCGCTCGGTACCACGGGGTTCGAGTCCCGGTGATGTCATGCATGTTTGTAGTGGTTTGGAATCCACTCTAAACTGTAGTTCCCGGTCTAACATTACTACAGCACCACAGATCACTATGCCTAGAGCTTTAGTTGCCCCTTTATAATTTGGGAATGATGTGAGTAAGAAGAAATCTGACTGAGCTCTGCAACGCTCTACAGTCATATGAGACTGGGACCTACGGCTTAAAGTGGATTCGGACCACTACAAACATCCATGGCACCGTCGGGATTCGAACTCGGGACCTGGAGACCGAACGCCAGAGTACTAGCTACTCGGCCATCAGGCCCCCAAACGGTCTTGGCCCACCATGGAGTTGTTTCGCCATTGATGATGATGATTAATTTATTGTATTAAAATATTGTAAAAAGATTTAATGTAACAATAATATACAAATGTCGGCAAGTAATCTGACGCAATTGAGGTTATGATTAACTATAATTCTGTATGTTATTCATTATATTAAATGTTAGTAGAAGTATGTTAATCATTATGATTAAATAATGAATAGCGTACTTACATTTCTTTTTTAAATATTTTATCCCAAAATGCAACATTATTTTCGATTACTTGAAATGAAAAACCTTTAATCAATATGCTTTGCATTATCTAAATTAATAATTACAGTGAGCACTTAAGAATTTATCATCATCCATGATTCTTGGATAATAAGTAAGAAACTTAACGAACAAAACCACTATTTTTTATTTTACTTCCAAGAACGTTATTCCATTTCTCACCCTATATCTTGCGTTTAGAGGAAAAAAAGCCCTGTGAGTTACAGATCACCCAGACCGACGCGTCAGAAGCATTAGTAGGGGACATAGTTTTCCCATGTTCCAATCTTAAAACCTCTGTCACTCTCCAAAACGCACCCCATTAACTAACCGCCTCCGAACATTTTCTTTTTTGATTAATAATGCACTTTAAATCACGATAATCCTAATGGCGGCCATTTGCTACCGGATTGTGTCACATGCTCGGCCTTAAATCTCTTTCTTGGGGCCAAAAGCGCATTCTTGTAAAATGCACTGGATGGCCGATAAAAAATAACTGATGACCAGGATATCGATATTAATTTCGGCATCGAATTTTCCGTGTCCCACGAGACCTGAAGAATGGTGCTGTCATCCCATAAGTCGTGTCTGGAGGGGCGTGTCTTGCTACAAGAAAAGGTTTTTGTGGTAAAGTAGACATTATAAGTGAAGTTTGTTTAAATAGTAATGATTTAGTTTACACTAAATAATCTGTGAGAAATTGCCAAAAGGAAATTGTGATACATAAACTTAGATAATAATAATGATAAATTAATGTAGATGATAATAAATGATACAACATAAATATAGATGACAAAATGGTAAAATAAATGTTTAGATGATAATAATACAAATATAGATAATAATGATACATAAATTTAGATGATAATAATAATACATAAATATAGATGATGATAATAATACATAAACATAGATAATAATAATGATAAATAAATGTCGATGATAATAATAATACATAAATATAGATGATAATAATAATACATAAATATAGATATGATAATAATACATAAATGTAGATAATAATAATAATAATAATAATTACATAAATGATAGATAAATAATAATAATACATAAATGTAGATAATAATAATGATAATAATGATAAATATAGATATTTAAACATAATAATTTCCAGAAATTTTATTTCTGGGAATTAATGCCACCCATGATTCTTGGATTACTTATTAAAGTACGAAGCTTAAACATTAGCAATAAACAAAGTATATTTCAGAAATTTCATTTCTTGGTTGATAATACGAATAAATTCATGAAAATAGCTCTACGAATAAAATTATAAATCTACGAATTAATTCATGAAGATATTTAGAGTGCGTTAATATAAATATGTTAAGAGCGCACATGTTGATAATTAAAATAACTATGAATTCCTTTTTTTTTTTTTTTTTTTTCAAAATTTTACTTATGAATTTCATATTTTTCAAAATTCATACTCAAGAATTCAATAGTTTTAAAATTGCGCTTACACAAACATTGAATTCAGCCATTATTGTGATTTATTAGCTTAACTTATTTTGGGCTGTGATTAGACACATCAACACATGAATAAAATCTAAATAGAACCAATATATGCTCAGGTGAGAATGGAGGAATAGATTTTTATTGTATGGGTTCATCATATATTTTCGGTAGGAATAAACGTTGATACACGAGTTTATTTTATTGCTGCCACTATAATTATTGTGGCTAATATTGCTTAATTTGCATAATAAATAATTTTATTGCAAAAGTGAACCTATTTAGAAGTCACATTTTGAAACCTATATTTTATCTCAGAATTAAAACTATTATAATAACAGAAATAGTGAATTTGATAGACGTCTCTGAAAAAAAAAAAAAAAAAGAGACTGGCGGTGTAATAATAAAAAAAAATGGTACTTACGTATTAACGGTACCTTGGCGAGAGTTGCGCCAATAAAGAGCACACGCGCCAACCGCAGCTACAGATTTGGCGCCAATCTACACTTAAAATTTTTGTTCCAAATAATAAAATATATATGAAACACTTCATTTAAAATCAAAAACGCTTTCAAAATATTTTTATTCCAAATAAGAAAGATTGGCGACACTTAAAAACCGCCAAGTCTGTCGCCAAGGTACCGTTAATACGTAAGTACCAAAAAAAAATAAATAAATACAAAATTTAAAAAAAAAAACCAAATCTTTTACCAAGTCTAAAACTATCGTGATAACAAAAGTAGTGATATTGACAATAATTTAAAATGATTCAGTAAAGAAAATAAATACCGTAAGCCAAAAAAAAAAAACCATAGCTTTTTTTTCGTCTCTAGTTGGATTAAATCAGCTGTCTTTTATCTCATCACATGTAGTTCGTTCTTTCAAAGTATATTATAAACTAATCTAAACAAAATTTCACTCTTAAGAGGATTACTATTGTATTGTTGGGAGCATCTGTTTTATTTCTCGGTAACAATAACAATGAATAATCCTATTATTGCTACACTGATGCATTTGAATAGTTTAACAAACAAAAGATTATCCACTGTTAATATTTTATTTTTGTATTTTAAAATATTACAGTTTCCTTTTATTGTGTCACTTCAGAAGACATTTCTAGAAATAACTTAATATGTAAAGTAATTCATAGAAAAATTTGCTTAATTTCATACATTTTTATGAAAATAAATAAATGTCATACACCATAAATGTCATAAATAAATACATAAATGTCATATGTTTCACCAAATAAATGTCATACGATGTCAGTTTTTAATGAAATCCCTACTTGAGCATATGAGCTTTATATAAATCGTTTCAACTTTGGTGTGTTATAGAATATATCGAGAAAAAAGAAAAACTTTAATTTTATTTTTTCAATAACTTTTTAATAGATTTTATAAGCTATAAAGAGTGAAACATAAAATAAATAATCTTCGGAATGAATTAGTCATTTTATTAAAAATATTGTATAACAAGCTATATTGTCTGATATATAGTATATGGATAGTGCTAATTCAATTACAAAGATTTTATCGCCAACTCAATTTGGCGATTTTTTAAAAATTTTCTATTTATTAATATTATTATTATTTTTTAGAAAAAGAGATTCGCCAAATACTTCTATAATATTGATAATACTTATTCAATTTTGTCCTATTGTTTATCGGATGCATTTTAAAATTAATAATTTAATAAAAATTATTAATTTATTACACGTATATCATTTATTGAAATTATTAATTTAAACAATAATTAGTTATTTAAATTTGAAATATTTAAATTAATCATCAAAATTTTTTTGAACTATTTAAATATATTGTTTAAAATTTAAAATGTTTACATTAATTATTTAAACTTAAAAACTTTGAAATTAGTGTTGGAAGGTTAAAAATATTTAAATTAATTTTTAGAATACTTTACCACTGAGGAAGTTATCAATCTTGCAACCCGGTATATTTCGCCAATGTTCCAGCAATTTCTTTTGGATTACAATACTGTAATTATAGGAATTCGTAACTTCTTCTTTTTCAGAACAATGTTATGACTGTTTTTTTATTGCTACTATAACTGTTATTTGTAGAATTTTCATTTATAGTAAATAAGAACAGAAAAATATATTCTTTTAAATAATTATTCCAATAAATTATTGATTAATCCGAGATTGTTCTTGTAACATACATTTGCCGCAGATACAGAATATAAGCATTTTTTATGTTGTTGCCACTCACGAAAATGGAAGCAAACAACAAAAACGATTTTTTATTTTATTAATAACTTATAAAAAAATATTATTAAATTAAAAAAATATAATAAATATTTATAAATATTTAAAATATTAATAAATAATTAAATATATAAATAAATATTTAAAAAATGTATTAATAATAATGTATATGTAAATTTTTTAAATTATTTATAAATATTTGATTATCTAATCATTATTTTCTTTTTTAATTCTGTTGACATAGTTAGGTTTTGTGGCAACCATTATTTGAATTCGAGCAAAAAATGTAACTTTTTAATTTTAGAATGTTAGTTCACGGAAGAAAATGGCGGCTGGAATTTTTCTATGGTTTTGTGATGATATTCTTGTTCCTGTTTACTTCATTCATTTGATATCGCTATATAAGAACAGGTTTTACTAAGGCAATAAGAAGATCATTTTCGCCTCCAACAAAGGATAATCACAATAAAATGTAAGTTATTCTTTTTTTTCTTTATCATTTTCTTTTTTGTTAATATTGTTTTATCATCCAATTCGGCATTGTAAACAAATAAAATATTTTTTTGATTAAAATTAAAATTTGACTTATTAGTGAATAATTTTTGGTTTTTATTTTTATCCTAATAGTGCTTATTATCGTTGTTAAAATGTTACATTTTTGTGAGTTAGCAAATCAAAATTCCACATAATAATGTGGCGTTAAAAGCAATTTTAGGAATAAAATGTTTGCAAAATAATGAGATATTTTGGTGTTAAAGCGATATAATTTAGCGTAAAAACAATTTAAGGAATAAAAATGACATAATGGCTGTTTGGCTACTAATGTTGGCGTAATAGCGATTTTCAATGAATTTTGGTGAAACATCGTTTTATAAGACACCGAATTTCGTCAGCCATTTTGTTTGTTTGCTTAGCGAAATGGCATCCTAGGATTCATCTTATTGGATTTTGGCGTTATATCGTTTAAACGCGAAAACTAACTTATACATTCATTATTATGTTTATTTGGCGACTTGCATCCTGCGATACATTTGACACAAAGGACAGAGGATTCTAGATTTTTACCAAAATTTAAAAAAATATGGGTACTTACGCATTAACGATACCTTGGCGACAGTTGCGCCAATAAAGAGCACACGCGCCCAACCGCAACTACAGATTTGGCGCCAATCTACACTTGAAATTTTTGTTCCAAATAATAAAATATATATGAAACACTTCATTTAAAATAAAACGCTTTCAAAATATTTTTTATTCCAAATAATAAAGATTGGCGACACTTAAAACCGCCAAGTCTGTCGCCAAGGTACCGTTAATACGTAAGTACCAAAAATATGGTGCATTTATGAAAATAAATGAAAATAAAACATACACGTTTTAATCAATTAATAATTTTATAAGAAAAATTAACAAAATACTTTAATGGCGAAATTCAATTCCTTCAATAGAAATCTAGGATTGAGAATGCAATTTCAAATAAGTTCTTTTATTTAATCAAATGAGTGTCATTCAAGATCTTGTATAGAATTTTTTAAATGATTCAAATATAATTTTGAATTAAAATTTTTAAAGGATTACAAATAAAATTCTGATGGTATGGATGCAATTAAAAAATTTTTTTTTTTTCACTTAAGAGAACAATTCACGTTCAAGTTCTTGCATAGAATATTTTAAGATATTGAAAAATAAATTTTTAAATTCAAATAAAATATTGTAAAAAAAATGTTACAGATGTGTTTTTGAAGATTTGTTGTTTTGTTTAAGTAATTTTGAAAATTCCTCATAATAAATTTACTAAGAATTACTGCAAAGGAAATGGTGAATTAATGCATTGGTAAATTTTTTTTTGCAATGCTGTTGTCATTTATTAATAATATAATAGAAAGTTAACTATTATTATGAATAGTATCGTTATTGCTGCCAGCTCTGCTTTTCTGTCTGCCTACATATTTGCGAATAAATTATTCAAATTATTATTAATCGCTATTGCAAACTTTGAATACGGTGTTAACACTCTGTCCATTTGAGTTTCACCGGGTACTAAAATCTCGCGTTACAGAATGGCAGTCATTAGGAACATCCGGTGGAAAATCATCTTTAATCGTAATAGAAGGTTTATCACTCATAAATTTGTGTAGATGTAGGTCAGGTACAGATTTTAGATTTGTACTCGTCAATATTTGGAGCGTATACTCCAAAAAATGGCATACGAGATGTACTTTACTTTACTCCTCGAATTCAACTGAAAGACTTTCTGGCCTAGTATAGATTTATCGTCGAAGTACACAGAGACACTGGAACTTTCCGTTCGGCTTTATTTTAGTGTACTGAAGTCAATGTGCAATCAAACAAGTTAACTATTATTAGTCCTTGACAAATAATAGTTATAGTATCGATAGTATCGATATAGTAATAGTATCGATAATGTCCCAATCAAACAAGTTAACTTGAGCGGTTTTGTGTCCTAGTAGTGAAAATAACCGTCTCACACAGAATTCAGGCGGCCAAATGGCTAGAGCTCTAGTCTTTGGTATCCACAGTCTTCAGGTTCGGATCTGGCTGTGGCATGGATGCTTGGGAGTGGTTCGGAATCCACTTTAAGCTGTAGGTCCTCGTCTGTTTAGCTCTCGTGTGCACAAGATGTCCGTAAAGCGACAAACCAAACCACACATAATTCAGATGAAACTATTCCTTCCAAGGCCATCAAATTTTGATTAAAGTACATTTTGACCACAAAAAAATATATATACTTTCATACATTGTATCATTTCTGATCATTAAAAAGTGACAAAGTTATTCTGAGGGGGAAAAGTTATCACCTGCTTCATTTACAGGGTTATCAGATAGATTGTAGATGATATATTAATGGACTTTCCAACCATTAAGATCATTCAGTTGTTCCTTTTATATTATGTAAGATTAGGCTTTTTAATAATTAAATTATTTACATCGGGACACATGTAATAATTACTATATTTTTGCCAGGATAAAATTTTCACTTTCATTAATGAAGTCTTCAACATGCTGATGATGTCATTTCGTTTGAATGACATCCCCTTTGTCTACTTGAATATAGATGTTAAAGTATTAATCTTTCTTGTAGCCACTTACCATTAATGTTAATCTTTCTTTTAGATTGAATACATGTTACTACTTTCCTAAATTTTTTATCGATAATGTATCTTTTGTAACACATTGCTGTAATCATTAAACTGCATTAGAAGTAACATATATAATTTGTTATAATTAGCATTTGTGAGATTTTACATTGTAACTCTAGATTGTATTGAACTGAAAGAGTTACATTAAGAAAAGGATGCTAAATTATTTTCTATAATATAAATACATTCAATAAGAAATATAATTTTTTAATAATTTATAAATAATTGCGCATTATATTTGCATATATAATATTTCATACCATTGAGGTATTTCAAATTTACAATTTAAATTCTTGAATGTCTTTCTAAAAATAACATTTTGTTAAATGCAAAAAAAAAAAAAAAAAAAAAAAACCTGCGTAGCCCCCAATCACAGCAAAGCAAGGTAAATGAGTAAGCTAGGTATCACAGCAAAGCAAGCAAGGTATAAGATAATCTTTATAAGACTAAACCATCGATGTGCTTTTATTAAAATATATTAATATCATTAAATTCTAAATGATCTTTTATGAAAATTAGCGAAATTTTCCAAGAGTGTCACAAACTTGTTTAGTGTGTAAGTACTTACCAGCTTTTATGACATCAGGTTCCTTAAGAACAACCTAAATCAAGCCAAATGGTTTCAACTGCTACAATTGGCAATATATATAAATATATGACTAAAAAAATTCGTTAAGATATCTCTTTCTTATATCCATTTCATTACCATTCAGAGCATTCCCAAAAACAGGAATTGCAATAACGTGTCTCATAATGACTACTCTCCCATTCACATTATCAACTGTAGAAATCTCGATAAGATAATAAGGCAATCTGAGCAAGATTAAATCATAGGCAGTTTATGTGATATCTTTGACAATATTAAACCTTCAATACACTTTATTAAAATACTCTTCATTAAACTAATTATATTCTAAATTATATATATATATAAGAAGACTAACGAAAATGGAAAAAAAAAAAAGTGTTACAATGTTCGTAAATTGCAGTAATGTAAGTCAAATAATGGCTGCTTTCCCATTCACTTTATCAACTGTAGAAATCTCGATAAAACTGAATCATTAATGGAAGTTTATTAAAAATATTCTATATTAATATCATTAAATTATTACCTTTTATGAAGATTAACGAAATTTGCAAAAGTGTCACATACTGTTTTAGTGTGTAATTAGTTACCAGTTTTGTTGCCTTTAGATTCCTTAAGAACCAATGCAGATCGCTTCAATCACTGCAGGTAATACTAAGAATGGAATATAAAATCTATGAATAAATAATTGACAAAAAGCATTTCGCACTTCTGTCTGTTATGTTAGCATTTAGAGCATTCCCAGGAATATGAGTAGCAGTAACCGATGTCGTATAATGACTACTTTCCCATTCACCTTATCATCTGCAGAAATCTCTATAAGATAATACGGCAATTTGCATAAGATTAAATCATCGACAATTTATAAGATAATCTTGATAAGACTAATCTAATAAGACTCGCATCGCGCATCTCTATCTGTTTTATTAGCATTTAGTGCATTTCCAGGAGCATGAGTAGCAGTAGTCTTATAATGACTGCTTTTACATTCAGCTGCAGAAAGCTCGATAATAAGACAATCGGGGTAAGATTAAATCATCGACAATTTATATAATAATGTTGCCAAGTCTGAATCATCGATGCATTTTATCAAAATATTCTTCATTAAACTCATTAAATTCCAAATTATCTTTTATGAAGATTAATAAAATTGACAAAAGTGTTACAATGCTCGTAATGGCTGCTCTCCCATTCACCTTATAATTACAGAAATCTCGATAAAACTTATCATCCATTAATGTACTTTATTAAAATATATCAATATCGTTACATTCTAAATTATATTTTATGAAGATTAGCGAAATTTGCAAAAATGTCACAAATTAATTTAGTGTGCATTTCATTACCAGTTTTTATGTTTTCAAATTCGATATACATTCAGGTTTCTTAAGAACAAACCTAAATCGCTCTATGGTAATAAAAAAAATCTATGACTAAAGAACCAAGAACATGATTACAAGTAACCGAAATCTTATAATGATTACTTTCCCTTATTCACCTTATCAGCTGCAGAAATCTCGATAATAAGACAAACTGGATAAGATTAAACCATTTACAGTTTATAAGATAATCTTGATAAAACTATACCATCGATACACTTTATTAAAATACTCTTCATTAAATTCTAAATTATATTTATGAAGACTAATGAAATCGGTAAAAGTGTTACAAATAGCAAAAGTGTAAATAGCAGAAACATATGTCAAATAATTGCTGCTCTCCCATTCACCTTATAACTACAGAAATCTCGATGAAACTGAACCGTCGATGTACTTTTATTAAAATATATTAATGCCATTAAATTCTAAATTATATTTTATGAAGATTAGCGAAATTTGTAAAAGCACCACAAACTGGTTTAGTGTATGTTTATCAGTTTTTATGTCTTCAGATTCGAATATATCTTTTAGGTTACTTAAGAACAACCTAAACCAATCCAAATCGCTTCAGCAGCAACAGATGGTAATAAAAAAATAATCCATAACTAAATGAATTCGAAAAGACATCTCTTGCTCATATCCATTTCATTAACATTCAGCGCATTCCCAAAAACCATGAATGGCAGCAACGTAAGTCTTATAATGACTACTCTCCCATCCACCTTACCAGCTGCAAAAAATCTGGATAAGTTTAAACCATCGCCAGCTTATAGGATAATCTTGATAAGACTAAACCATCGATGCACTGTTTTTTAAAAATACTCTTCATTGAAATCTAAATTATATTTAGGAAATCTAATGAAAATGGCAAAAGTGTTACAATGTTCGTAATGGCTGGTCTCCCATTCACCTTATCACCTACAGAAATCTTGATGAAACTGAAATATTAATGGACTTTATTAAAAGATTTTATATATTAATATCATTAAATTCTAAGTTATCATTTTATGAAGATTAAAGAAATTTGTAAAAGTTTCATTAGCATTCAGCGGCATTCCCGTAAGCATGAATGGCAGTAACGTAAGTCTCGTAATGACTACTCTCCCATGCACCTTATCAGCTGCAGAAATTTCGATAAGATTAAACCATCGACAGCTTATATGATAATCTTGATAAGACTAAACCCTCGTTGTACTGTATTAAAATGTTCTTCATTAAAATCTAAATTATATTTATAACGACTAATGAAATTGGCAAGAGTGTTACGATGTTCGTAGATGGCAGTAGTGCAAGTCAAATAATGGCTCTCCCATTCTCCTTATAACTACAGAAATCTCGATAAAACTGAACAATTAATGGATTTTATTAAAATATTCTACATTAATATCATTAATTCCAGAATTTATCTTTTATGAAGATTAACGAAATTTATAAAAGTACCACAAATTTGTTTAGTGTGTATTTATCAATTTTTATGTCTCCAGGTTCCTTAAGAAAAACCTAAATCAACCCAAATCGCTTCAACGTCTACAGATGGTAATAAAAAATAATGCATGACCAAGGAATTCGAAGACATTTCTTGTTCCTATCCATTTCATTAACATTCAGAGCATTCCCAAAAAACACGAATGGCGGTAACGTAAGTCTCATAATGACACTACTCTCCCTTCCACCTTATCAGCTGCAAAAATATCGATAAGAGAATCTGAATAAGATTAAACAATCGACAGTTTATATAATCTTGATAAGACTAAATCTTCGATGTACTTTTAGTAAAATATTCTTCATTAAAATCATTAAATTGTGAATTATATTTATGAAGACTAATGAAAATGGCAAAAGTGTTACAATGTTCGCAATGGCTGCTCTCCCATTCACCTTATCACCTACGGAAATCTCGATGAAACTAAACTATTAATTGACTTTATTAAAAGATTTTTTATTAATATCATTAAATTCTAAGTTATCTTTTTATGAAGATTCGCGAAATTCGTAAAAGTGTCACAAACTGGTTAGTGTGTATAGATCAGTTTTTATGTTTTCAGATTCGATATATCTTCAGATTCTTTAAGTACTACCTAAACCAACCCAAATCGCTTCAACATCAACAAATGGTAATAAAAAAAAAATAATCCATGACTAAAAGAATTTGTAAAAGACATCCCTTGCTCATATCCATTTCATTAGCATTCAGCGCATTCCCGTAAACATGAATGGCAGTAACGTAAGTCTTGTAATGACTACTCTCCCATGCACCTTATCAGCTGCAGAAATCTCGATAAGATAATAATGTTCGGGACAAAAAGATGGGTACGGCTGGTACGGCACGAGGCTATCCACCCCCTCTTACAAAAACACAGAGCGCAAGTAATTACAAGTATCCCACTTCATCATGTGAACGTTCCTAACTGACGGCTATTAGGAATGGCAGGGCAACCCGATAAGTTATTTTTATTTAAAAGGATTCAGTTGGTGTTTTCTTTTTCATTAACTTTGTGGAATTTTTTTGGCTTGTGTGAAGGCGGGTAGATTCAAAGGTTCGTGCATATTATATATTTTTTTCTTTCTTTTGGATTTCCGTTTCATGTATCTGTTTTCTTTTATATTGTTACTGTGTTTCTTTTTTTTTTCTCTAACTTTACTTTAAATCAGTGGATCCCAAATTTATTTAGCCTATCGTCCTTTCTGAATAAAAAAAAATTACTCAGTGTCCTTATGGAGATGAACATACTTGAACAAAAATAAACAAAAGTATTACGCATCTAGTATATATTGTATGGTTAGGAATATATTGTATGCTTAGCAAGATATTGTAAATAAGACATTTTGGTATTATCAAACTATTTATTAAAACCACTCATACTGACAGTTACATAACACACAGCAAAGTAAGAAAACGAAAAAAGATATTATGTAAATAAAAGTAATATATTACATTGATCCAAATGAAAAGGATGCGCTATCAAATAATTAATCCTCGGTTGTTTTGTTGTTTTGGGGAGACCTGAAGACAGAGTGACTGGCGCTCGGTGCTACAGATTTTGGATTCGAGTTCCGGCGGTGTCATGAATGTTTGTAGTGGTTCGAATCCTCTTTAAAACCGTAGGTCCCCGACTAATATAGCTATGGGCGTAGGGCTGATAAGCCTATTCCGTAAAAGAAAAACTTTTCCTGCCACGAAATCTGCCGATAGGCCCAACATGGGGCTGTTGCGCCACTGATGATGATGTATTGGTGTTCGTAATCTTCTTCTTCTTTTTCTTTCTTTCCTTCCTTTATTTATTTATTTTTTTTAATTAAATTGTGATCACACTAAAGCAAACGTTTCATTAAATAATAAGATGAAAATACAACGAAAAATTTTGTATTATAGCCGTAATTCAAGATTAACTGCAGGCATGCGTGCACCGGTGGCGGACGTTCTGCCGGGCTTGCCCCCCTCCTTCCCTCAAGACCATAAGTAAAAATTTGTGCACGAGTTGAAAGTAAGGGGATTCTTCCACAGTGTAAGGGGGATTCCACCAAATCTTCGTTTTTGTCCAAACTGGCAATCATCCAACAGCGACTTGGTCTCTTACTCATGGGCTTGTGTTTTATGTGGGCCTGTCCTGCAGATCGTTTTTATGACAAATGGTTATTTCTTACTTCGGACTTTTTGTATGAAGTACTTTGTGTGTGTGTGTGAGAACTTGTCTGTTGCTATGTAGTGACATTCTCATTGTTACATTGTGATATTTTCAGTATTTCCATAGTACTTCTAATAGTCAAAATAACTTATATTTTTTAGTTAAATCTATGCATTATTACTTAACTGTTTTTTATGTATTATTAGATAAAATCTCATTTCTCATAATAGGCATATATAATCCTTTCACTTGTGGTACTGATAAATACTATTTATAATTTTTTTGTTTTAATTCTTAATCTCTAGCATGTTACGCAAACTTACCATGTATTATTTGTGTATTTAATAACTAAAATACGTCCTCCGCTTATTAATTTCATCGCTATTTCACTAGCCACCACCACTAGCCAATACTAAATTCTGCATTTCAAAGTACAGTAATTTTTTAAAGATTTATTATTTTGATCGTATTTGATATTTTCGTTGAGATTAATTAATTTCTTTCTCATTTTTCTAGAGAACAATGACAAAAAAAATTACTTTGAAGCAAAATACTTTATTATTTTTACTTTTATTATTATTTTTGCATGATGCACAAAATATGCTTTACAAATAAAAGATATTACAAATTATAAATATGCATAATGTTCATATGTAAAAAATAATATTACAGTCCTTGCACACTGTCCTTTACATTCAATATATATCATTTGATTGCCTCAACTTTATTTCTTAAAAAATCTCTCACATATTTGATTTATCATATAAAAAAAAAAAAGTCTTCAAAGGCTAATTTATATATAGCACTGCCTTCAATTTAAATCATTCAAATGATTTCAGATTTAAAACTGGTTTTCGAATCTTTACTTAAAATTCGTACCTCGTTCAGTGCCTGTGCTATCTCCAGACCAGACATACCTTAACCCATCCAGCCCTAACCCAAAATAAAGAAAAAAAACCTTCAGTTATTCACCGACTTTACAACGAAAACGATCCGATGAATAAAAAATTGAACGGCAGCTGTTTTATCAGAAAATTACACATACAAACCCAAATAAATCAGAACTGTGATACAATTTGGAACAGGATCCCCGGTCACGACTGGCCATTACCCAATCACCGGGAGACCACAGAGCGCCATTATATGCAATGTACCAGTTTGTTTTACACAGAATCCTCAAATTACCCATTGCAAAGTGGTTCTGTGATCACCTCTGTTAATGGCGAGCGAGGGAGCCAGGATAAATCACCTGTCAACCTCTTTTCCATCATCATCATCATCAGGTGAGATCTCGAAGGCAGATAAAAATGAAACTTCATCCGTCTTTTACCTCCTCTTTGCGGGGCGTGGGTTGTAACCCGGATGATGATAAGAAGAAGTCTCCCCTGCCTCTTCTGGAAGAAGTCTTTGATTGCCTTTTGATTGGCCACTTGCAGATAAGGTCTCGAAATCGAACAACGGGGAATTGAGAATATATTTTTATATATATGAGATATGAACTGGTTTTTTCCAATACAAAGCATGTTTAATTTGCTTTGTTTCAAACAGGGATGGGGAGTTGGTGTCGGGAGTCTAGCATTTTTAAAGGAATCGAGAGTCGGTTTAAAATTCCGTCTTAATCCGATAATGGATTACATATTCAAAATCTCAAAAAAATTTTCATGATAAATGCCTTCAGATTAGCAATGAAGCTATTCGCAGAATTCTGTTTACGATCCTGGTATCAGTAGCTCTAGAAAAAGACCTAGACGTCTAAAAAGAATTCGTGGAACTCAAAATGACCAAAATAGCTAAACTGCAAATCTGAGGTGTCTATTTGGCTCCTTAAGTTTTCATTTATTGCTACGATGTGCAAAACTAACACAAATACCGGCTATCGTAAATTCTTCCCAAATGATATCTAAAATTCTTAAGAAGTTAATGTTTTCATTTCTAATTTATTTTAACTTCTAAATTTAATTTATTTTTATTTTTCATTAATACACAGACCGTCAGCGGGGAAACGTGTTATGAACTCCTAATTGTATCTGAGTAACTTAATTTAACTTACTTCTTTCTTTTTATCATTTAACTTAATGGCGTACATTTTCTTTTTATCTAAATTCACGATGTAATTTTAATAATATAAATTTAACTATATTAATGATTATGTGGAGGTTTTTGGGGTATATTTTCCCCAAAGGTATTCCGAAACAGATACTTCCGTTTCCAGTCCAATTACATTTCCGGACTCTTTCATAGAAATTATTTGTATCGTTCAAAAATTCTGAGAAGTGTGTTAAATTAAATGTTAAAGAGGCAACTCAAATGTATCCTTCAATAATACAACCAATAAAAATCAGTCTCTTCTGGAAAAGTCTTTGATTCTCTTTTGATTGGCCACTTGCAGATAAGGTCTCGAAACGATTTTTGGAATCGAACAACGGGGAATTGGATAATGTATATTTTTTATACATATGAAACATGAACTGATTTTTTACAATGCAAAGCATCAGATTTACTTGATTTGTTTCAAACAGAGATGAGGAGTCGGTATCGGAAGCAAGAAATCGGGAGGATAGCATTTTCGGAGGAATCGGGAGTCGGTTTAAAATTCCGCTTCTGGACACTTTCATAAAAATAATTTTTATCTTTCCAAAATTCTGAGAAGTAATGTTAAAATTAAATGTTAAGAAGGATATTCAACTGTATCCTTCAATAATGCAACCAATCAAAATCAATATCTCCTGGAAAAGTCTTTGATTGCTTTTTGATTGGCCACTTGCAGATAAGGTCTCGGAAATGACTTTTGGAATCGAACAACGGGGAATGGGAGAATAAATTTTTTATACATATGAAATATAAACTGATTTTTTCCAATACAGAGCCTTAATTTTACTTGCTTTGTTTCCAACAGAAATGAGGAGCCGAAGAAGTCGGGAGGCTAGCATTTTTGAAGAAATCAGAAGTCGTAGTCAGAAGTCGCTTTAAAAATTCAGTCTTCAGACTCTTTCATAAAAATAATTTTTATTTTTCCAAAATTCTGACATGTAATGTTAAAAACTAAAGGCTCAAGAGGCAATTCAATTGCATCTTTCAATAATACAAACAATCAAAAGGCAGTTATTGCTTTGGCAGCATATCAAGTAAGTGTTTTGAAAGACTTTTCTCAGAGTTGACGCTTATAAAAAGCGATCTTATATCAATAATTAAAGAGGAATTTATTCTATTATTAAAAAAAATAAGATTTAATGTATTACAAATATAGCATCTATAGGCTTAAAATGTACCATATTCTTTTTTTTTTCTATAATACTTCGGTAGCTATTAATTTGGTACTGTTATTTTATTATTTTATAGAATATATGTATCTTTTGTAAGCAAATTTAGAATACAAAATGCCTTTTAAGTGAGTGCAAATATTACACCTTCAAAGTTATAAAAAAAATCTGTTATTACACAAGAACTGTTTTTATAGATATAATAATTCAAAAATTTCTTTTAATTTCTTTCACAAATTCTTCTAAATCCATTAGTAAAGACCATAGTAATGTCTATTAGTAATGTCAGGAGTTGAGAGTCGATATAAAAAATCCTCTCAGGAGTGAGGGCTACTTTCCATTTCTTATTTAAAACACAAGTTTGGTATTAAAAAAAGGTAAATTTGATAATTCAGGATGAAGTTTTAAGAAAATAAGAATTTACAAAATTATTATTATTATTTTGTCAACGAAGGGAAAATTAATTATCGTCATGATATTTTGAAATTATTACAGATCTAGTCTTACCTAAGGTGTTCCACTGGGGGAGGTGTGTTACGTTAGACTCACTAAAATTGAGGTTTAGTTTGGTTTGTCGCTCTACTGTCATTTTTTGCACATTTTAGGCTAGTTAAACCGGGACCTACACTTTCACATGGATTCCGAACCACTAACGAACATCCATGCCACCGTAAGGACTAAAATTGAGGAGTGAGGCCTATCGGGAGAATTGAAAGAATTTACTTTCATTCCCAGCATTTGAAAAACTGCGTAGACTATTGTATTGTACAGAGAAATTTATTCTCCATTTCACCTCCAGCAATTCATAATTAACATACAGTTAAAGCTGGATAAATTCTTTCTTTCAAAGATTTATTATAATTAGCCGTTGTAAACAAAACTCAACCATTTTTTTTAAAAGAATGACCAATTTCTGGTTAATTATTTATCGGTGCATTTTTTTATATAAGCTGACTGACTTTATTGACACCTCATATATTGTAGAACCTTAGGACATATGCTTTAAAACTATACAGACCTATACAAACAAGCGAAACTAAAATCAAGAACAAAACTTTAATGTCTCAAAAAGAACGACTTGCAACAAATTTTTAGTTAATTAGTTATTAGTGCATTTTTTAAAATTTGGTAAGACATTAACACCTCATTTACTGTAGAATCTTAGGACAGATGCTTCAAAACAATACACACAAGCAATACTAAAATCAAGAATAAGTTAAAATCAAAAACAAAACTTTAGTGTTTGTCTCAAAAAAGAATGGCTTGCAACTTAATTTTTAGTCTGTTAATTATTAGAGCTCTTTCTTAATTAAGATAAGACTTTTTGTCCTCTCGTATATTGTAGAATTTCGGGACAGATGCTTCAAAATTACACAGACCCATACAATTAAACAATACTAAAATCAAGAATAGGCTAAAATAAAAGAATAAAACTTTAATGCTTATCTCAAAAGAATGACTTGCAACTACAATTTTAGTTAATCAGTTATTAGTTCATTTTTTTGAAATAACGTAAAACTTTGTCATCTCATATATTGTACATTTTTTTTGACAGATGCTTTCAGGCTATACAGACCTATACAAATAAGCAATACCGAAATCAAGAATAGACCCATAGTTCAAAAAAAAAAGATGACCTTAGATATCCCAGCAATTCTTTTTCATGTAGACAGGTGAGTTTTTTGTTGAAATCATCAATCTAAACCAAACCACGCACTGATAAATCTAAACCTCCCCTACTTATAAATATGTAGTGCTGTATTGATTCGAAAGTACGAATCATCCACAACAATTGTGCGCCAAAACCTCCGCGGGTAACAATATGTTTTCCTTGTATGGACATGTATGACACATGCGTAAGGAATACAGAAACCATAAAAGCGATTGCGTTTGATTTGCTTCAATGAACACAAAATGTGTTTATGCAATGGTAAGTCTAGTCTGGTATAAGTTTTTTTCCTTGCTTTTCAGTCCCCCCACTACTATGATAAAAAAAAAAAAATCTGGTTTATTGCTAAAGGTTGATGATGGGGTGAAATCAGGCCTCCTGCAGGGTTTACCATGAATAAAGTGTTGTGGAGAAGAGGGTGAAAGGATCTTTGCTCTTATCATGATGCAAAATAAGATGAAGTTGGTATTGGCAGTAAAATGTTTTTCAGGACTTCGGTGATGTGGGGAAAATTTGCTTAAAATGGGCTTTTTTATTGTTATTGAATGTTATTTATTCTCGTTTTCCAAGTTAAAACATATCAGAAAATAAGTCAATGGAAAAGATTCTAGTTAAAAAAAAATTTATTGAAAATTTTAGAATATAATTTTTACAATGAAAGTCATTTACTTAATACCAGGGCCACCGAGAAAAAACGTAACGTAATGAAGATCTTCTAACTTTTAAGTTTCAATTAATTATTGCTAATAAACTTAACCCCAAATGAGCAAAAGCGTGTTTACAGATGACACACACACACACATTATATATATATATATATATATATATATATAGAGAGAGAGAGAGAGAGAGAGAGAGAGATAATACCAGAACAACCGAGAACGGCAATGAAAAGAAGATCTTCCATACTTTTAAGATTCAATTAATTATTACTAATAAACAGAACAACATGAGTAAAAACACTTCTATACATGGCACGTACATACACCAAACACACCACATATATAGAGAGAGAGACAAGAGCTGAATATAGAGCGTCATATATAATTAAGAAGAGCTGAACCCTCAATATAAAGAAATTTGTCGAAAGATTCCAATGTCAAGATGGTCTAGGCATGAAATCATTATTCAAAATAAAAATATATAATTTGTATAGATACTATTATAATTAAGATAATCTTCTTAGTACATTTGTCATATTTTAAAAGTTTAAAATGTTACTAATTATGGATATAAGATAAACTATGGAATCGAATAAAAAATAGTCGTCAAAGGAAGGAAATTTACAAATACATTGAGAAAAAAAAAAAACATTATATGCAATAGTTAGTGCAAATGCTTCATGCCCTTTACAAAGAAGTCGTTTTAGAATACAGGAGTAAAAGAATCGTCAATAAATAATCTAATGAACAACGAATAATATTTTGCTATCAATAAATTTTTAATTAGAAACATCCAATGCACATGCGCATATCTGAATAGATGCATTCATTAAAATTTTTAATATACTAACATTTTTTTTACACTAAATATTTAATAATGTTTTTCAAACTTCTAAACATTTAAAATTTAGAACAAGTTTTAAATTACGATTTAATTCTTTTTTCAAATTTTTAATATTACAATATATTTTGCTTAAAATCTTTTATTAATAAATTATTGAAAACGTGTGATTAAAAAACAGATACACAGCGGTTTACTAAACAAAATATTATTTGTATAAAACTCAAAAAATGTTCATTCAGATTGTTCAGAATCTACGAAAAATCGCGTTGTGATTAACTTGCTGACTTTCTTGGTTTAAATGAACCTTACTTGATCAAGTAATAAAAAAAATTCTTTTATTTGAATCAAAACTATTCAGCTATTCAACCATAAACAACCTCACAAACCAAAAGAACTCTACAATACAAAAAGTCATTCTATTCCATTCATTTCTCTTCCACTGTGAACGAAAAAAGATATTTTGTTTAGATTAAATCCCTACTCAGCCATATGAACCACTTCCAACTTGGTCAAAGAAAAAAAAAAGATACTTTGTTTGGATTAAAGCTCTACTCATCCGTGATAGCATAATCCAAATCTCTTCAGACATTCGCAATGATTCCAACAATGATTCACGTCCCCTTCAGACTGGCAACAACGCAAGGAACAGTCAATCCCGTCTGGGTTTTCTTATCTACCCTCGCTATCTAACAGGTCAGGGGTCGACCAAACCCCCACCCCGGGGGGAAGATACCTCGGAGGCTACCTGGATTAGAATGACACGCTATAATTTTTTTCGCGTTTCGCTATTCAAAAGCTAGGTGATGACTCATTTCGGCCGACTTACCAGTCCTTCTTGGAGCAGGTGATAGCTGTTCGGTCTGTTATGGGGGTGGTGTTTTTGAGAAGGGGGGAATGGAATGATTTGGGGGAGGGCATTCAGAGGTTGAATAAGTATGAGGCGGCGGAGGGGATGGTCATTGTTGGGTATGGCAAAAGTTTAAAGAGCAATTAATGAGATGGTAAGTTTTGGAGCACGTCGGTTGCTATCAAAGATGAAGCTGTTTAAGAAAAAAGGAAAATAAGCGTTGAAGGAGACAGCTATTTAAAATGGAAGATGTATTAGATAAAGAGAGTAAAGGTAACAGGTAAATTCTTAACATTATTAGTAGCAATTACTAATAATGTTTTAGAATTAACTGCGAATGAAATAATCTATGATATCGAAACAATACTTTTTGCTCTAGTTTATCCATTGTGAAAATTGGTTTTACTTGTTTTTATATAAATATAGAATGAAATTACACAATTCTTGTTAGCTTAATCTCGCCAGCAGAAATAAATAATTAAATAAACCCAAATGGTTGTTTTAAATATTGATGTTGCACAGAAATTTTCCGTTATATAAAATGAAATGAATAGCATTGTTTAAATATCTATAAATTATATTATTATTTCACAATAATTAATTATCCAGTTGAATGTTTTTAACAACAAGTTTTGTTTGTCCAAAAAATTCAATTTTAAAAACCGATCAATTGCATATATTTTATTTTTGCTTGTTCTTATTTCAGAGGACACAAAACGTTTTACTTCTACTTAATTTTTTTTTTTTTTTTCATGTCTTTACAAAGAGTTTAGATTAGTTCCTTTTTTATGTGATAGAGGTTATTTAATATTGAAATATTCAACTCCATTCTTCCGTCTTGGATCATTGCGCAAAATAGAATCAATTTAACGGGCATTTGCATCTCAAAAATATGTAGGTTTTATCGTTCATTCCTTTTTCTTTATTAAGATTTATCTATACTTAACGTGACACATTATGCAGGAATATTTATCAGGTCTTTAATTGATATGGTTACAGTATGAATTGACACCTAAATTATGTTATTATTTTGCGATTGTCTTTTTGAAATAAAAATAAAATTACATATAGATAAAGTTATCGTTATCTTCGAATTCCTAAAAATAATTTAAATAGAAATATTTATGAAGTGATTTCATCTGATATTAGGTTTGTTTTTTTTCTCTGCGGTCATTTCTTACGGCCACACTTTGAGCTGATTAGATCGAGACCTACAATTTAACGTCGTTTCCGAACCGTTAATAAACATCCATGCCACCGCCAGGATTTGAACCCGAAGCCTTTAAAAATGTTTTGAGATTTGGTTTGGTTTGTCGCTCTCTATGGTCATTTTGTGCACACTTTAGACTAATTAGATCGGGACCTACTGTTTAAAGTGATTTCCAAACCACTCACAAACATCCATACCTCCCGTTAGGATCAAACCTGTAGCCTGGGATACAAAAAGGCAGAGCTCTAGCCACCAGGCCGCAATGTTTTGAAAAATCAACTTGCATCTACATAGACTTTTTTTTTTTATTATCTTGGGTTTTTATTTTTATTTATGTATGAATATCATTAATTATTTAAATATTTATCCATATAATAAATGCAACGAAAAAAAAACCATGTTTTTTTAATTTATTATTATTTATTTATGATTTTTATTATTATTATTTATTTTTTAAGGAAGGCGGAGGTTACTCAACTGTGAACATTGAGCCTCTTAAATGCGTGTTTTGCTTTTATTTTCCACTGAAATTCGCTTTATATGAAAGGAATAATGTAATTATTGTAATAAAAAAAAAAAAAGGGGATTTGTTCTGCGTTATTAAATTTATTTTGTTGGTTGTTCATTCGATATTTTATGTAATTAAGTCTTACTCTGTGTTTCTCTTCTGATTAATTTAATTCTCCTTTGTTCATAAGCTTCGTAGTATAATAGTACGTATACGCTTTAATTTTACTACTCTTCCCATGGTTTATTCTGCTGTTTCTTTCGTGTTCATGAAGTCTGAGTTAAGTACCCGTTCGCGAATTCGCACGATCTTTAGTATTGCTGAAATTTCGGTCAGTGCATCTCTAGAGATGTCATGTCTAGACAAAAGAATTTTTTTTTTTTTTTCTTTCCCTTCTCCCATGGTTTGTTGTTCACGACGATCTGCGATTATGTATTCCTTCGTGTCATCATATTTAAATCTCTCTTTCTGAGACTGACTCTGATGAGAACGCTTAAAATTAAATGGATAATTAATCAGTTGAATTAGGCTTACAGTCACACATACATTTATTGTAATGTTTGTTGGTAATAATCTGTCATATTTTTTTATCTTTAAAAAAAAAGTTTTTAGTTCGGGACTGTAAAAAAAGAGATTTTATTTTATTCAGCTTAAAAATTTGCAATGAAGTTTATGGAAACGGCAATGTGAAGTTTTTGATTTATTTTTTATTCGTTCATTCGAGAACTAAATTTCTATTTATTCGTTAATTTCGCAATTAAATTTCCTTTCATTATTTCTGAATTAAATTTCTTTTTATTCGTTCATTTGAGAACTTAATTTTTTTTTTTTATTCATTGAGAACTAAATTTCTTTTACTCGTTCATACGAGAACTAAATTTCTTTTATTCTTTCATTCGAGAACTAAATTTCTTTTTATTCTTCATTCGAGAACTAAATTTCTTTTATTCGTTCATTTGAGAACTAAAATTTTTTTTTTTTTTTTTTTTTTTTTTTTTTTTTTAGATAATGTATATTTCGTCATACATTCATCTTCTTTTAAAAAATAGTTTTTTTTTTAAATATATGATAATCCATAAAATATCTTTACAACGTAATCCACTTTAATAAAATTATTTGTATACATGTTTCTGTGTAACACTTTTTGCTACTTTAAATCAGTTACATTATATTCTTTGTTTTTTTCATTCATATTTTAAGCAAATTAAAATTTAATTTTTTCATCATCGTATTTTACAAATTATAAATTATGAATTAAATGGAAAATTTGTTTTATTTTAAACAAATACACTATGTTAAAAGTATTGACCAAAGATGAATTATTAAAAGAAAATGTATATTAATTAGGCATGCATTTTTGTATAATGTCATATATATGTATGCCATAAATTATATGTTATTATCATCAGTGGTGCAATAGCCCTATGGTGGACCAAGGCCGTCTGCTTACTGGCAGATTTTGAGACAAGAGAAGTTTTCTTTTTACGTGGTAGGGTTGTCAGCCGGACGCCTAACGCTCTACAATCTTATTAGACATATTATCTGGTTTAAGGTGGATTCTGAAACACTACAAACATCCATGGCACCGATGGGACTCGAATCCGAAACCTGTGGCACAGCGCTATTCACTCTGCCATCCAGCACCTAAATTATATCTTGTAAGTTTTATAAAATAACGTATCAATTATATTATCTACAATGTATTAAGTTATCAAGTATGATTAATGAATGGTAGCATTACCATGGTATATGTTACATGATGTTAAATATTTTTATTTGTATTTAAAGGTCATACAATAAATTCGTTAATCAAATATATCTATTTTTGATTATTATAAATATTAATTCTACATTTCAATCATTAGTTTTAAAATCGAAATTTATAAAAGAAAATCTCTCAGGATATATTTTTAAGAAATTGTAGATTTTTTTTTTTTGGTAAATAATTCGAACGTTAAATATGGATGTTAAATTTAGTTATTTTATAAAAAAATCTAAAATGTTTATAATTATCAGTTTTAGTGTTGTAAATAAATTAAAAAAATTTTGAATAGACAATCCTGATACACAGTTAAAAAATTTTGGATTTAATTGCAAATACATATTTGAATTTTCATGTTCTTGCGTATAAATTCTAAATTCTTCGCATACATTTTTTTGTCTCGCTGTATAAATTATTTTCTATTATGCTTTTTTTCAATTTTTTTATTTATTATTTTCTTTATCACCTTGAATTCATGTAGTAGCTTCGGATTCTTGAATTGATTTTAATGCATCACTTGACCTATTTTTTGACGTTTTTTCCCCCAGTTGTTTACGCTGAGAATGTTTTCTTACGATAACCTGCACTTCATATTTGTAATTAATTGTGATAGCATTCCTTTTATACTTTAATTTGTTTATGTTTCAGGGTCACGTGGAAATTATGTTAATGAATGATATTTTGTTTGAAAATATTATTTGTTTATATTTTTATTTCATTCTGGGAAGGAATGAATTACATTTAAAATTATATCTTTTTTTTATATATAAACGATTATAAACCGTTAATATTTGCTGGAATATAATTGTGAACGCCTAAAAGTCAAAAATTTTTCAATATAAAATTAAAAAAAAAAAAAATGATTTCCTTCGATAGGTAAGATAGCTAAACAACCCGATTTGCTAAGAAATGCGATTGTTCGAATTATTATACAGTCATTTATTTTTGTTATTAAAATTAATTATAATATATCAATTAATTATTTTATTTTATGATTATATATTTATTTATTTTTATTATGTATTTATTTATTTGCAAATTTCCGTCCGTGTGAAAAAGAAGGGTGAAAAAAATTGTTTTTAAGGGATAGAAAATAAATTTGAGATTTTGATCATAATCGTTTAACAAAAACAGACGATTATTAATTAAATTCATTCGTTACGCTCATTTAATTTATGAACTTTTGATTTGCGACATTTAAAAAAGATTCTTAGTAATATTTCTGAAATGAAATTATACGATTATAATTTTTCTGTCAACGTAAACAAATATAATCATAATTTAAAAGAAGTAAATTAAACTTCTTTTCAGTTTAGTAAAACTTTTTATTTTTGTATATGTTTGGAAATAACTCAAATAATCATTTTATGAAAAATATAAATCCTGTTGCATTCATTTCCTAAGTAAGCGCTTTTTGTTTATTTATTTTTTTTTTTTTTTTTACTAAATAGAAAATAAACGGCATTAAAAATATATAATTGAAATTTGTGAGTTGAAATGTTTTTAATAAAAAGTTCTTTAAATAGTTCCTTAATCGATGAAACATTATATTGCAATTTATGTTCTCTCAAGCTTTGTCTTGAAATTGAAGGAAGTTAATCAACATAATTATTATTTTAAAGATTTGCGTATGAAAAAGTGATGTTTTTAACCACTGACAAAAAATCCTTAAAATTTCTGATGATCCTTAGTGGATGTTAATATTAAAGATTTTAAATGATCGTAAAATCGCATATTTTTGAACGTGTTTTATGTCGCTAACATTTCCGCATTTGCGCAGGTGATTGTGGAGATGAAACTCAACCAATTACACACATACAACGAACGAAGAACTTTTCTCCAGGTGTTTCTTAACGCTCTGAAATAATTACGTCAAACAAACGTAAAGAAGAGGTGTTGAGATCTCGCAGTGCGTCAATTCTAAGCAATCCAATTCCCATATATCCCTTACACTATTTTTTTTATACACTACTTTATCTTCTTAGAACCGTGTCAGGCTAACTAGACATAAAGAGTCAAATACAAAATTGATAAGTTCAATATAACCTTGGAGTAGGGATAGGTAGTAGGGGGTATATTTCCTAGAATTAACTACAGATGGATATATATACGTAATAATTCATGTTTATTTTTCTGAATGACATAGACGAATTTAAATATAACTGTTAGAATCTTTTGAGCGCTTCCTTCAATGAATCGGAAGGCAATAACTTTTACTTGAGTTCTAACCGTCTCTGTCTAAGACTACTATATATAATATATATAGTAGTCTTTTATTTTAAAAAAAATATAAAAGACTACTATATATATTTACAACACAGCTGACTTCATTGATTAAGAATGGGACTGTTTTTAAAGAAACGACATTCAATGTTAATCTCGCCTTATTTTATTTAAGACCATTTTTTAAAAAGGCACTCAGTAATCGTTTAATTGCACTTTATAATCGTAGTTAGATTAGATACATAAGATGTTCTGCCGTTTCCCCCCCCCATTCGTGGCGACTTGATGGACAATGAACCTGTTATAGATTACCAGAAAGTGACATTAAACATTTGTATTTAAAATTTATTTGTGTACTCTCGGCGTGATGGCCAATTGGCTAGCGCTCTGGCCTTTGGTACCACAGGCTTCAGGTTCGAATCCTGGCGGTGGCATGGATATTTATTAGTGCTTTGCAATCCACTGTAAGCTGTAGGTCCCGGTCTAATCAGCACAAAATGACCGTAGAACAATAAGCCAAACCTTCCCGTTCTGAAATATAAATCTGAGACTGTTCCGAAACCGTTAGGAAGTAAAAAATTTTCTTGATAATAGTGAATCTGCTGTAATTACTATTGAAATCAAAGAATTAAGGGTTTCATGATCAAATACTGGATATTTATTAATAGTAATAGAAATGATACTTAATGATGAGTACAAAAAAATGTACTCTGTATTGCACTAATGCGTCACGTTTTTATGAAAAATTGATTGAATGATTAATCATACTTTTGGTAGAGACATAAAGGAATTCAATTCGATTTTAGTCTCAATTTCTTTTTGTATGAATTAAAATTATAAAAAAAAAAAAATAAATAAATAAATAAAATAAAATAAATGTACTTTATTTTTTATTGATTCAGTGAAATAAAATTCATTTCAAGTAATATGTTTTCTGATAATAAATAACTCCGTGATTTTTGTTCATAAAGGTGTCGCTATTCGAATGTACTTTGCTCTTATCTGAAATTAAGTGGGAAACTATTCACACCTCTTCGGTGTTGACTGTCAATTAATGCGTGATCGATCGGAGTAGCTCCACGAAGGAAAAATATGCAAATGAAAAACTTGAATTTATCACTTAAAATATTTTAATTAATTTATAAATTGTAAGCTAGTAGTGTGAGAGTGTTTTGTCTTTTACCTTTTTTTTCCCCTGCATATCAAATATGTGGGATGTTTTGATTATCGAACAAGTACTTTCTTATAAAGTTATCAATAATATATTTTTATGTGTGTCAGTATGACATTCTCCATTTGAAAAAAAAAAAACATCTTATATTAAAATTATAATAACTCGAATAATTATGACTTTAATTAATCGCTAATTATGTAATTTTTTTTTTAGCACAGTTTATAAAGAATGTTTTTAGGAAAAGGGATAAATAAATTAATTTGTGTAAAAAATATAAATGTTAAAAAAATCATTTTTCTATTTGTGCCTGTTTTATCTTTTCTTTTCTTTTCTTTTTTTTCCCCCTCTCCACATCAAATATGTGGGATGCTTTAATTTATCGAACAAGTACCTTATAACGTTATCAGTAATATCTTTTTTATGTGTCAGTATTAAATTCCACGTTTGAAAAACAAATAACCTATACTAATATTATAATAACTCGCTTAATTATGAATCTTAATTAATCGCTAATTAGGAATTTTATTTAGCACAGTTTGCAATGAATGTTTTTGGAGAAGGGAATAAATAAATTGTGTAAAAATATAAATGTTGAAAAACAATGTACCTATTATGTAACAAATACATTTCTTCACAGTTACTCAAAAAGATTCTTATAGAGGAAAGTAATTATACGACATTTCTGCCTTTAAATGTGTAACATGAATATTTAAAAAAAATGAAAATGAAACATCCTTTTGTAGATCTGAAGAGGATAGATAGCGGATAATTTAAAATTATGTATTTTTCTCTTTCTGCAACTAATCTTTGAATTGAAAATGATGTACCGCCTCGTTAAGAAAATCTTTTCACTAAACATTCTCTTACCCACCTGCGTATCCGAAATTTGCTTAAACTGGTTTTCTAGCCTTTGGCTTTTTTCGAAAACAAACGCACGGTGAATCGTAAATAGCAGCCTCGAGTTGTTTCGCACTCTCCAGCCTCTTGTGATGTGACTTAACCCGTTCTAAACACACTTGTTTACTTCTCTCGAGTATTTGTTTATCTCATTTAATAACCTGTCTACCCGTTTGTAGATGGAATGGAACCGAATGTTATCGTTCATTTCGGATTAGTGGGTTGAAAAAGTGTCAGACTCGTGTTTTTTATTATAATACATGTACTTATGAAAATGTTGTATTATTAAAAACTGCATGGTTCATCTCTGTTATTTCGGAATGAAATTTTAGTTTTGTCAATAAATATCAAACCTTTTTTGTGGCCTGAGGGAGACATGTTTTTTCCTAAACTGTCACAGGTCCTTACATTAATTTTAAAATGTTTTTATTATATCACACACACATTTAGGTTACAAAATTTACATTCTTTGGCAGTTATCAATTAACCTTTAAGTATCATCAAAACTAATACTCGAGCACACCAGCTCTTGTAGTCGAAAATCCTATTTTTAAAAGTATAACTGATCTCTTTCACTATTGCCCTTAACTAATCCGTTTTCACTATCGTCCGCAACTGACGCGTACTTCTTCAGTTCATGGAGAACTGCTCAAAAGGAGTGCCGTCTCTGTGCGTTCTGGAACGCTATTGTAACACCCATATTTCACATTCGTTTTCCACGCGTATTCTTTATAAGTGAAATCTAATAAATTGAACAATATTAGGATTTAAAAAAAAAATTTATTTTCTTAAAAACATATGATTAAGAGGGGGAAAAAAATCACTACTATTGTTTGTGTTTAAAATCTGCATTCATAAGTTCAATAAATTTTGTAAATCCAATTTTTGAAATTATTTTGTGAATGTTTTGGCAATCGACTTGCAATAGTATATTTGGCTCAATGGGAGCTTTTATTGAAAAAACAAACATAAACAAAGTTTTATTTAACATATATCCAGATATTGGATTTTTCAAAAGGATGCATTTAAGTAACGTTTGCCTAACATGTTAAGGTTTGTTTAATTAACAAGTTCCTTTCAGATTTAAAATACACTGTGTTATTAACAACATCAGGGAATAAAAAAAAAAAAATTGAAATATGCATAATAGTGCAAACCTTGCTATATATGCAGAAAGGAGAATAGGACATGGCGAATGTGGAGGCGACTGCTAGAGTGCAATAATACTGTTAGGTAGTAGTTCTCAAAGGGTGCGCCAAAGCACTGATGCGTTTTAGAAGATTTCCTAGTGCGTCTTGCAGATATTCCAGATAAATATGTGCCCAGATATAAAAATAAATATAGTTACTTTTTTCTTGTCAGTTTTCTCTTTACCCTCACAAAAGTCGCCAAACAGCAATAATGCCCAAAAGTAAGTTTCTTTCCGAGCATCTAGGAGCTGTAATTTCCATGGTTGGCTACTAGGAGCGCTAGTGTCTATTGATTTTCAATGTTAAAAAAAAAAATTTCCTCTGATTCCCCGCCATCTATAAGTAGTAATTTGTGGATGTAAAGATTGAGACGTTAGTAGCGAATGCATATTTGTTAGAAATTTGTATATAGTGCGCCTATAATTATTTGTAGGTTTTTAAATGTGCTACGACTTCCAAAAGTTGGACAATCACTGGTCTAGGGTTCACCTTAGTACGTTCATGAGATACCTATGGATACACTGGATGATCTCATAGAGCTGATCGTCATCAGCTCTATGAGAATCGTTAATAGTACAGGAGCGTGCTATTAATGTATACTGCATTTTACATCATTGTCAGACTTTGCAATGATTTCTGAATGCCTCTTTGAATAAAACCCATTATTATTTCGTTCACATCATTTTCATCGTATTTTTCTAATATTGTTATAGGCAAATTGTGTTAGAAACATGCTGTCAAATATTTCTTTTCTTTTTGCCGACTCACGTGACTTCAAAACCTATATACCTATTTTCGCGATTTCTCCCGATCTAAAACGTGATTTGCGTCACTTTGTTCCATTTCATATTTTGTTCATTTTAATGTTTGTTAACAACCCTCTGAGTTTGTCGCCACTTTAACGGAACTCCTCGTATAATAATAATAATATAAAAAAAAAAAAAAACACGCATCCCTACTTTATTAGACTATTTAATATCGATAATTAGTAGTAAAAGTTCCTTTGACATTTTAAAAAGAAAGGTAAATTCCTAGAAATAATTTTGATTACTTAATTTAGCAGAATAGTTTCTAAATTAGAAAATGGACGCTACATGTAAGATTTTTCTTTTTTTTTTTCGCACGTTGAGATGTAATTGTAAAAAAAAGTAACGTTATTGTTGATCACCAAATATTTTACTTCAGATTAGTTTTATTCATGAAATATAGATAGTGAGCGTTAAAAAAATGTCTGTGAAATTTGGAGCATTTATGAAGATGCATTTGAAATCCGTTGTTTCTTCACTGCCATTTCAAACAGTTTCATGGTTTCCTTGAATAACAGGAAGTGACGTCACGTCTTTATTGGCAACGACTGTTTTTCTCATTCCACATTGTCGAAAAAGGCCACAAGTAATGTTGTTGTTGCATTAGGAATTTTCGGATTTTTTTATGTGGATTTTTCCTTTCTAAAAATGTTTAATTATAAATCTGGCATTGGATAAGTTAATGTTTTCTACTTTTCTCAAGGTATTAATTATTTCTCAAAATGTTCATCAGCATAATGTTGTGAATCAATTTACATATTTTAGTTCTAATTATTCATTTGCATTGATTTCAATCCATCTATGTTATTTATCCAGTACGATATTTATTGATAGAATATTGGAACAAATATATGTGTTGCTGTCTTAAAATTTTTTTAAACGAATTTCTGTAATTATTTAATTCAGTTCAAATAACAAGTGGTAAATATTAAAACAAATGTTAAATGTATCACATCAAATTAAGTTCTTTATATGCTGTTATCTGTTTTGTTATAATATACTTGTTGGATTTCACTTTTTTTTTATCTACTTTTCATCTAAAGTGCCCATATTCATTTAACAAACTGAAACTCACTTTTTACCCCTTTTGATGCATTGTGCGACTTCAGACACACGACTGTTTTTGCTTTATTTTTTAAACTTTTAATCCTGCTTATTTATCTTGTTTACGGTTTGTTTTCATTATGTATATATCCGCAGCAGTCGGTGTGGGTGCTGGTTCTGGCGCTAGTTGGAAAATTAAAATAAATTGCAATAGAACTAACTAGATGTGTGTGGTAGTTATTTCGTAAATACCTCATTATTATTCACATTAAAAACTTATATATTTCTTTGTAAAGATAAAACTCGTAAAATATTAACAATTACTTAACGCCATTCATAAATACACATAGTTGTTATATGTTGTTTCCAAATGTCGTACATTTTTACCCTGTGGTCATTTGTCACACTAGGATGTACTATTGCGATATTGATTTATCGTCCTTTTTGTTCATAAACATAAGAACTTTCTGTTCTCTGGTTCCGAACTGAGAATTTGGAATATATCGTGCTATATCCCCCAGGCCCAAACGAAAGAAGGTAATTGTAAATGTATAAATATTAATTAGAAATAATGCTTTCTAATCTAATGTTCTTGCAAATGATATTGAATAACTAATTTGGAATCTATTTATTTATCTGATTATGTGTGTGATTGCTTATGGGATTAACATTTATTTATGATTTTAGACATTATTTCTTAAACGTGGCAAAACGGTTTGTGTAAGATTTTGTTTGTCGTTGTATCCTCTGAAGAGTACGCGAAAATCAATTACTGTGGTGCTCCCGAATAATATTGGCTACGTTGATTGCCAGCTCGGAGTATAAATCCTCTTCCGAGGGATGGTCCAGACAATGCATGGTGGCTACAACAGCTGGGCAATCAAAGATTTGATGAGGAGTAAGCTCGACATACGGCAGTTGCCAAATTTTTGATATTTTTTAACGCCCTCAGCAGAAAGTTTCATATTTTTGTGGTGTTTCATTTTTAATCTTGTGAGAGTAGAAGCTGTTTTTCTGTCGACATTTAGTTCTGTAATTGATTTTGTTAAATAAATGTTAAATATAACAATATGGAAACAATTTAGACGAATTAAATGGAGACAATACGCAACGCTTATGGAGAACGCTTAACTGTTTATAACGCTTAAGAACTGTTGAAATTCCTTTGCTTTATTTATTTTTGCCCTGATATCAATTTTAGAAATTTCTCGAAATGCAAAGCTATTAGCTTTATCTTCATTTAAATTATTTCAATGGGAAAACGTTATTTCTTTGAAAGCCATTGTTTATTCTCGTTTAAGGGGAAATGTGTATTCCAGCAAGCGGCGGGCAAACTGGTTTCTCACGCGCCATTGAGTGAAAGTCGCGTGATGAAAACATGAAGGTAATACTCACTACGAGAGAAAAAAATTGTGCATTAATTATCTAGATTAAGTGTTAGGACTTTACTTTTGTGAATCACCGGCTTATCGATTCATATAAATCAACGGCGGTAGTGCGCTCTGTTTGATGTGGTGGTGCTTTTGATGATCATTATATGTTTTGTTGATTGTTAGAATTGTGGCATTAATTGGATTCAGATCCCTGTGTTGTTCTTTATTAGTATTTTATCCGGTAGTAGCTGATCTTTCATTTGGTAATTTGTGTTTTTATATGTAATATTTATTTTAATGTCTATGTGCTTATTGTATGATTATGCTATCTAAGGCAAGAAGTTTTTAATTCCTGTTTATATTTCTAGTGTTTTTTAATGTTCGGCATTTGTTAAATTATTATAATCATATTGTAAATTTTTGGATATAATTCCTCCAATTTGGTAAGTTTTTTATAATTTTTTTTTATTTCTTTTCCATCATAAATAATTTATAATCCTTCTGATGAAATATTTTCATTTTAAAATAAGACCATGCGGATATAGAAAGACCCGTATGTTGTGTTTAATTGAACTCGTAAGTTAATCTGAATTGACAGAATTATATAAGTAAAAACTGAAAATAAATTTGATTTTTGGTTGAAGAAAAATTTATATCGTAGAACTACATTATATAACTCGAAATATGAAATTTTCTGCATTGAAACCGAAATGCAGTTATAAAAGTAATCTTAATCTAAAATAATCTTAATCTAATAATCTAAAGTAAGTAATAAAAGTAGTTATCTCTAATAAGTAGGTGTGTAAGAGATCAACTGTGATCCTGTCAAACTAAAATTTAATTATTATTTGTTATTTAAAACACTTAATTTTATGAAATATTAAAAAATAAAAATTAAATGTGAAATAATGTCTAAAAGAATCCCCCCTCCCCATTATGTGCCTTTTAAAGAAGAAAAGGTATGAATGGCTAGGAAATACAACTTAAATGCAGTTTTTGCATGTATAATGTTCTTTAAAATTAAAAATGGTTTGTGGTGAAAAAGCTTTATAAAGTACGACATTTATTCATGTTTAAATTTTATGCCTTGTGAATTAATGTCTACATCTTGTAAACCTATTTTTTATATTTACCACATCATTTCTTAGTAAAAATATCGCAATAAATAATTTTGACATCATAACTGACAAACAAACTTGGACTGAATAAAATTAAGGCGTCTTTTTTAATCCATTTGAATTGAAATTATAAAATTAATTTTCTTAATGCATTGCCAAAGAAAAGAAATATCGGATGAACTATTCCTGAGAAAAAAATATATAATATTCATTAATCATCTTAGGTTTCATAATTTTTTGAAATATATAAATTTTCATTTTTTTTTAAATAATATTTTCTGTGACATTATAGTTTATTATAAACATATACTTATTAGGAATTTAGCTTTCCCTAATGAGTCTTTCGTTCTCAAAATTAAATTTTTAAATTTCCATATAAATGAAATATTAAATATCGTGCTGCAGTGTTTATGTATTCTAAACACTTCTACTAAATTACATCAATTTATATAAAAAATTTCAACACGCTATTAAATCCTTTAAAATAGCAGTTTTGCCGTAGAAGTATTGGCAGTACTCAAAACAAAAATCTTTTGGGAAAGTTATTTGTTTTCCTTATAATTATGTAAAGTATCTAATATTAGTTCTTTAATCAACTTTTTATTTCTGTATAACTAGTATAATTGAAAAAAGTATCAATTATTTTTAAAAAGAAGTAATAAAAAATCGGTGCATTCTTACAATGGAGAAATCGGTGTAACATCGGTATAATGATTTTTAAAGATGTGATATAAAATGGAATTTTTTTTTACATGGTTAGCTGACCAACTTTAAAAGCACAGTTATTGCAATTATATGTATCAATTTTTTTTTTTTTTTTAAATTTACCTCATAAATTATGAAGATGTTAAATTTTACATATTTGTTTACTTATTAAAACAAAAAATGCTTTTTTGAGAATCATAACCTTTAAAATTTCAAAATCTTTTTCATTTTGCTTATATTTAATAAAAAGCGATAACATTTGAAAATTATTGAATTATCCAACCATTGCTTGAAATATTTGTTAATAATTATGAGTTATAGATGCAATAAATAAGGTCTGTCTCTATTGTAACTCAATATAGAGTCAGGATAGACCTCGGCCTCCATGCGTTATTTTAAAAAGTTATATGATGGATAAATTCTTGTAAAAAAATCCAGTTTTTGATAAAAGATAAAGGACCTGAACATAATATGTCACTAATTTAATAAAAAAAAAGTCCATTAACATATGTTTTTAATATACTATTGGCACAAATTTGGTACAAAAATTGATTGCATATTTATGGGATTGGAGAAAACATGTGCGTAATGAAGTAGCTTCGATCTTTGGCAAAAATGCATCAATATGCTTACACTTATTGCATCATGATATTTTTTAATGAACATTTTCAGTAATGGCTATTATCAAATCGAGAAGTCTGCATTTAACTATTCACTTTTGCGCTTTATATATATTTATATATAGTGGTGTGCCATACTATTAGCCCATGCGTGTTTCATAGTACCTTGCACAATTTGCAGACGACGAATATCTCTAAAATTTATCACAGACTACACCATCATAAATGTGGCATGTTTAACCGTTGGAACAATGCAATCGGGGTGGTATTCTTCTTCCCGATTTTTATTATTCTCTATCATGAAACTGATAGAGAATAATTATCACAATTCATATTTATCCTTTACCAATCTCCCACTGAATATTTTTTGTATTTTAGTGTACATTTCAACCGTTTTCTAATCATTGTCTGAGTCAGCTTCGTCTGGCGATTTTGTTTTCTTGCCATCAGTTTAAATGCTGCAAGTCGTCGCTGTAGTGTAGGCTGTGAAACTTGAATACCTCTGTCTTTGATGTTTAGTTAACATGCGCTTAGACATTTTTCGATTTTCACCAATTAATAATAAGATAAAAACAATTCATATCTGAATTAAAGATTAGTCAGAAAAATTCAATTCGAAAAATACGTGTTATTTATGCACGTGCACACATGTTATTTATTAATTCAGTCTTGTCATTTCTTAAAACAATATTTGTACGGGTGTTGCCAGAATATACTACATTTAAATTTAATGAAGATGTATTTATTGTCATATTTCATTACAAGAGATTTTTAATACAGCTACTGGTATGGGTCTAATAATATGGCGCACCACTATATATTTGTAACCTAATCATTAAGTTTTTGTGTGTGTGACCCATGAATAAATATAGACACCTGCGAGTTTCACAGTCTATGCACCCCTTTTGTAATAACCCCTCTTTTTTTAGTAACATCATTCATGGAGATGATCACTGCGCCATGGAGTTAAGTTTTATGCGATAGTTAGTTTATATATCAAGCAAAGAATAAAAAAGACATATTATCCTGAAATATAATTAAAAGAGCAATGCTAATTAATAATGCACAAGAAATTTTAAGATTAAAGATTTTTTTCTTCTTATACAGCAATATTTAGCTCGACAATATGTTTAAAAAAGAATTGGTAATATATTTTACGTATATGAGTTTTATAAAAAAATATTATACCTAATGTTTGGGTACGATGTCTTTCATTTAAAAATCTCATCTCGATGACTCTGCCAATTCAATGACTCTGTCAAGTGAGGAACAAGATCTAAATTTAAGCCTAAGTATTTATATTTTAAGAAAAATCATTATTATTGTTTTAATTAACATCTTCACGTGTAATTGATTAAATAATAAATAAGCATTTATTTGATTGCTATTTTATTCACTTTTAATTAGTAGTCATAGAGGTGAGAATATGCAATAACCTTGCTGATTTCTGAGAACAAAACCTTATAACCTGAACATGAAAACCAACTTCTCACTTTTAATTTCATTACAATTCTACACAGAGGCTATTTTTAGCATTACCAGACCAAATTTGCTGACTGTGCTGTGTCAAATCTTAAAATTGAATACTTGATAATGTTTGGTTCATGGAGGTGATAATTAATTGTATGACATAACTTACCTTGCTCTAAAAAAAAAAAAAGAATTTTACCATGCTCTAAGAAAAGATAATTTTTTCAATAATTATCTATTGCCCAATTACTTAGCTTTTAACTTCGTTTTAATTAAATCAATAACTATTTAACTACTTTTTTTCAATTAGATAAGTTATCAAACAATCTTTAGAGTAGCATTGGGACATGATACGGAGCTGAGATTTTCGCTACTGTGATTGAGATAAGAAAATATAATGTAACTATAAAAATGTATTGACACAACACATTTAATCTTCTTTCATTAGCAGTACAAAACATAAGTTTATTTAAAAAAATATTCATATTAAATATTGAAAAAGGCTTTAGGACTGAAATTGTACACTTTCTGTAGCATATCCCATAATAACTGGTTTGTGGTTTCTGGTTAGTTATTATGCTTTTCTGACTGGGAACTATTTCATTTTATTAAATGTGTTTATCTGTAGTCTTATTGAATGATACTTTGTCATCAATTTTCTTCTTTCTATTGTTCTGATTTGAAGGGATATTACATTACTTCCTCTTCTACTCGTCCACTTATGATGCTAATTTAGGCTAAATTATGAGATTCTAGTTTAATTTATTGATTAAAATCCTTAATAGACTTAAGGGAAGTTAATTTTACTAACAGAGGTATAATCAAATATAATTTGTTCATTCTCTCCATGTTTTTTGAAAATTGCATTTTGTTTTATATCAAACTGCTTAATTGCCTTTTATTTTTTATTATCTGTTATAAGTCTTGTTAAAAGCTGTCATAAACAAACTAACTTTTTCATTTCTTCTTTTTTCAATTTCAAATTTTTATAAAAAATGTAGGTAGGAAATGCGCATATGGGGAAATCGTTTTTAACTCAAAAATTATTTCGTTATTTCGTTTATGAAATCGCCAATATGCTGTGTTAGCAAAATAGTTACAAAGTCATAGATAAATAAGTTACAAAATATGTTCTAAAAAGCCTTTCGTTCATTTTAAGGGAAATAATGTAAGTATGTACTGAAAAACAAAATGACCGAACAGAAAGAAATACAATTTGTGTGTTTTGGCACTGTTCCAGTTTCCTGGCACTTCGTGGGCATTCTTGGATATAAATAAAATGTACTGGAAATAAAGATCTGTTGTTGGTTATGGTTGATGCTCGAGCGTATAATTTAAAATGTCCAACAATGAAATGTATATTTTGTCTGCCTTTTTTTTTTGTATAATAAAAAAGGGTTTTCTATTCGTTATTCTCACCCTCCCTTCTAGAGAACAACTATTTTTTGCTTTAATAGTTACAAACTCACATGAGGATCTTTTTTCAACTATTGGTGAATTGTAGTTTTCAATTAAACGTTTTCTAATGTGAAAGTGAAAACTGGTTTTATATGAAAATTTATTGCTGTTTTTTGTTTTTGTTTTTAGCTGAGGTCAATTACTGTGACAATTCATTCGTATTCCCCTATGTGGGGAGACATTTACACTTCTTTGTATTTGGCCCATAAATTAACGAAGTTTGTTGACCACTGAGAAAAAAAAAAAAAAAAAAAAAAACCTGATGCGCTATCCTTGTTGTTACTGCTTTTTAGAAGTAACACACCTAGAGGTGTTATCAATGGATTTTGTATATTCCTTTCTACTCTTCAAGCACAACGGAATCACTTTCCGGCATGTGTATTTATCGTGCTGCATCTTCGGCGTAAACGCGGCCTGATGGCCAATTGCTAGCGCTCTGACCTTTGGAACTACAGGCTTCAGATTCGAATTGGCGGTGGCATGTTTGTTAGCGGTTTGGAATTCATGTAAAACTGTAGGTCCCGGTCTAATTAGCCTAAAGTGTACAAAAAATGATCGTAGAATGTCAAACCAAACCAGCATAAACGATTCAATCGTTATGGAATATTTAATTCAGCTTGTTTACAGAGCTTTCTAGATAAAATTAATAACACCGCTTATTTTTTTCCCGCATAAACACGTTTTTTAAATATCATTTATATATTAGATAACTAGAAAATGTTTTAATTTACATGAAGAGGTCACGAACTGCCCGTTATGAATTTGATTGAAATTTATACTCTGGATAAGCCATGATTAGGATGTTAATTAGCTAAAGAAGTAAACTCGCATCTCAATAATATTCGAAAAATCGTGTTTGAAAAATTAAAAATTTTTTTATTGATAAACGCTATTGCTGATAAACGACTTTTTAATGTATTGGTTTAACTCACAAGCTAGCACTGAAGAAGTTCTAACATGCGCGGGAGTTTCTTTTCTTTTTTTCCCCCATTTTAATTTCATACGTTACACTCGTTATAAGCAATGCAGCAAAATTACATCGATTTGAAATATATTTTTTTCTACTATAAACGTATGTTTATACATTTTTGTCTTTCATTCATAATTTTTTTATTTCTATTTTATCGTATGAAAAGCGTTGTTAAGCATAAAATGTGTAATGGGAAAGCTAGTGAGCCTGTATCTTTAATAAAAAGTATAAATTGAACAATTTTCAGAAATGTAGATAAAGTCTATTTTCCAGTCAATGTATTCAAAAATCTTTTTTATACTTGACATTCATAAAGTTTTACGAATGCCCTGACACATTGTTTCTCCAGTTTTTATTTTTTGTATCAATCTGCCTTTCTTGGCAACATTATAATAGTTTTATAATCAGATAATTAAATATGATACTGCATAACTAACTTTGTCCAAAATTAAATTATTGAAAATATAATTTGTTTTCCTTCATTTGTTATACTAAAAATAAATTCCCTTATTACTCACGTTCAATTGCTACACCTGAATAATTTAAAAAAAAAAAAAAAATTTTGTTTGGAAGAAATTAACACATGTATACAATGTATATTAATTTAAAAGAGAAGTAGGCTTTTTCGAGAATAGATAAATCTGAGCCTGATAAGCCTTTTCATGTTTCTAATGTTGTATTATTTATATTTAAATTTTCTTATTTCTGGTAAAGGCTTTTGAAGCCCACTGTATATTTCATACCTTTTATTTGAAAATCACTTGAAACAGATAATCACTTTTGTTTCTTTTAATTGAAACAGCTGCATTTGTCTGTTTTTGCAACTAGTTTGTAATTAAATCATTATTTGTGAAATATTGAGTTCATATTATACACCCTGTTGGAATTAAGATAGGTAAATAAACCGCTAATCTTTCCGTTGAGGTTGATGTTCTTGTTTGTATTCAAAGTCAACTTTCTAGACAAAAAATAATTTCCACAACAGGTTATATTTTAAATTGCGCGTTATTTTTCATTTCTAATTTGCAGCTGACATTCTTTGCCAGCTTTTTTTAGAATGGTTAACGAAGTTTGAAAGATATATAGTAGCACAACTCATTGAAATAGTGAAAATTCATTTTAAAAAAGCGAAAATATTAAAATAGTGAAAATTTCACTGTGATTAAGTTCGTACTGCTAATTTCTCGTCCAGCAATTATAAATTTAATTCTTAAATTTAAACGTCTCGGTCAAGTTTCGGATGTAAAGAACCCAAATCCAACCCCCAGGTGCTCTCCCAGCCAGATCAACCAAAAACATTTGCTGCTGCTGCTGCTGTTGGTGAAAGTGTTGCAGAAGACTCTCGTTTATCTATTGGAAGACGTTTATCGTAATAGCGAGTATTCTCAGCCAGCCCGCATCGTATTTTGATCAAAGGTCTCGGTCTAAATGATTATAAAATATATCTAACAAGAATTGAAGTCAGCAGACCATGGACAATGCTGTACGTTCGTTTCTTGGGTACGTCTTAAAGATAAAGTGTACTCCAATGGTCCAGAAACGATTGAAATGCTGTAAGACAATATAGAAGCAAAAATTCACGAATAAAGCCACGTGCGAAAATGTATATTCTCAAAATAATAACTGCCAGTAAAAAGAACCATGGCAGCCATTTGGCAGATAATGTATTCCATTATTAGTTGTGATATTTTTATTTCAATTCAAAGTGCAAACATTTCCCAGAAATACTGCTGTTTTTTTTTTTTTTTTTTTTTGTATAAATTATAATGAAATATCTTGCTGAAACATCTTTTATTAGATTTGTATATAATTATTAGATTAGATTACATATTATTAGATTAGATTATATATTTTAGATTAGATTATATATTATTAATTAGATTATTATTTTAATTAGATATTTAGAAAAACACCTATAGGAAGGTAGATTTGTAAGTTGAGATATGATCTATAATATATACATACATATATTTTGTGTGTGTATGTATGTTTTATTTAATTGCAATTGAGAAATATTGATTTAGTGCGGAAAAAGACCTAAAATGTTAATTCGGAGAAAATACGGAAAGTTTTTATGATTATTGCTGGATTCGCTTATAACGGAAAATTTAAGATACAAAAATAATGTAAAAACTAAATCGGATTACTATTAGAAATGCGTTTTAACATTTATTTTCAAAAACATAACCGTCACTTTACCCAAATAAACTTCACTGTGTTAAGTTTCAGGATAAGACTATCAGCCCTATTCCTAAATCTACTACTTTATGTTTGAAACTTGAATTGAGGCTATTCTATTTAATTGCATCCTACACAAGTTCACCGGCTTGTCTTGTAGGGATTACTGTACATTTGGACTTATAAGACAAGCTGTTTATAAGCAGTATCTCAAAACATTGAATGGATTCTGGGAGATTATGATGGAGAAGTGGAACAAAATCAAACTTGATATTTTAAGAAAAGTTCTTTATCCTTGAAATCAATTTGTAATATGACAGTTCAACAGAAAGGTTATTAGACTGAACATATAAGAAAATAAGTTTGTTATCTTTATTTGTATATTTACTTTTTCAAAATCTTTACAAAATGTATGAAAACTCTGTATACTAGCATTTTTAGTGCATATCGTCGACAGTATAATTCTTCTATGTATGAATACGTAAGTTATAAATGATGTCTAGTCGCTTTTTATTTAAAAAAAAAAAAAGTGATTTAGCTTAGTTTGACGAAATAAAACAAAATATATAAGTAAGCGTTTGCTTTATTGCATATTAGTGTACTATTTTTTTTAGAAATCTTGATTGAGAGGCAGCATGTTGCATGTAAATGTATCGACTTTTGGCCTTTATGGATTGATAGTGCTCGCATGAAATTTGTACACAACAGCCTTTAATTTATAAATTTTAATACTTAAGCTGAGATTATAAACTTTTCACGATTTTAAAAATATTTTCTTATTAGGAGTGTTATCAAGGTATCCCTTACAAAAAAACTTGTAAAATCGTTTCAAACAGCAAATATATCTAATACAACATTACTCATTCAGCGAAGAGAGTTTGAAAAATGGTTGCTGGGCCAGAAAGAGTGTAATGTGATGCTTGCGAATTGTTTCGTAAGTGTCAAATTTCTGGCAAATAAATCGTCTAGATTCGCGTGAGAGAGAGAAGGGGAAAAAAAACCAACAAAGGAGTGTCAGTTCGGTTCATTGACCCTCAGGTGGGCCCCCTCATCGAGGCCCCGTTATTATTTCCTACTTTGTGGTACTGTCAGTTATCCGAGCAACGATTCATTGATTTCCTGAACGTTTTTTATTGTAGTAACAGATGTCCCGAATTTGTTAGCGATTTTTTTCCCCGCATAATTCTAATCTGGGATGTAATAAATGTATTTGTAAAAATTCTCTTTTTATATTTTTATCTTAAGAGATAAATGATTATTATTTTTGTTTCAGTGGATAATACTGATTTTTTTCTTCATTTAATAAAGGTAAATTAATTAGATGTAAGAAAATGGCTGTGCTTTAGTGGTATTCGTTTTATTAATTAACAAGTATGATTAGATTTTGGGAGTACAATTTTGCCCACAACATCTAAAAATACACAAAAATATCTGTGTGTTCATGTATGTTTCTAGCTGCCAAACATTTTCAGGATACATTAATGTCTAATGAAAATGTTAACATTTTTTAATTGTTTTTAACATAATTTATGTGAAAATCATTTTAAAATTAACTTATTGCTGTCTTGCAGTCTATTTATTTATCATCTAGCAATATAACTTTCTATTAATTTCACTGTACTTTAATTCTGAATTCTCTTTGAAATAAAGGTTTTTGTGCAAGTTGTCTTTTAGAAAAATAAGAGGAAAAACTCATACTGCTTACCTGGAGATGATTAAATACTTTTTAATTCATTTTTCTACTGAAAGAAAACAATTTGGTATTTCATGATTAGCTCAATTGAATAGTCCTGTTCATATACATTTATTTTTATATATTAGATGATGATATAAGGCACAATAATATAAAGCATTATGATGTATTTGCATATAGGAACAATTATAGATCAGCATCTTAAGTGGACATGACACGTTATGATGGAATGCATTGGTGAATAGATAGAATTTATTAATTTGCGACTACTTGCTCATACTGGAAAAAAATGCATCTTATATAATTTATTACGATGTTTATTTAAATAGTCTTTTCAGTTGCCTAAACTTTATTGAATAATTAATAAAAAAAAAAGCCACGATTGTGAATTCAATTTTGTGGATTGTGTAAACAGCTTGATAAAATATAAAATAGATTATCCAATGAATACTAAGCATTTACATGGACACAAAAATAGAATCATTGATAAAATTCTTTAAGGTGAATGAACATTAAATTAAGAAAATTAAATGATTTTGATTTATTAAATTTTGATCAATGATTTGAGTCATGATCTAACATTTGCAATGAGTTTCGTCAAATTCGGATGGTATAGAGCAGGAGGCAATTAAACTTACCTGTTTACAAATGGCATTTTATACAAAGCCTATTTTTTAAATAAGTACCATTTTGAAATGTTTTCTCGAATTATGTATCTTCATCTATCGGATATCCGCAGACGCCATTTTGGAACATTCGCTTATGTTATAGTTCATTTATGGTGTTTAAAATATCGTAGACGACAGTAAATCTCGCTGATTGCGAAAAAGCGCACTGTTACTCTTCTAAATTGCACATAACCAGTCTTTTAGCCAGTATTTTGACATTCCTCGATAGGTACAGTGTCGAAGGGAATAAATTGTCACTGGTGACTCACGCTGTACTGGAATGAAAACACTAGACCATGAAATGGATGCATTTGATATCACCCAAGAAAGTGAAATTCAAACAATTTCAGCTCGAAAAAATCATATACACTGTTTTTGGGATATACAACGCGTTTCGCTTGCTGATTTCTTGTCGTGGAGTAACATAAACAAGATATTTTTGAGACTTTAATGAACAATAAATTAGGTGCAATCCGAAAACAAAAAGTATGACATGCTCTGTAGACGGGTTGTTATGCTTCGCGACAATACTCATCCACACGTGGCTGATCGAACCCAAGATCTCGTTGCGTCATTAGGCTGGGAGCAACTTGATCACCCTCCGTATAACCCTGACTTAGTCACAAGTGATTATCATTTGTTCCAGAACTTAAAACAGCACCTTGGCGATAATCGCTACGATGAAATTAACGATATTAGGACGGACGTGTTAAAGTGCTTAAGGAATCAGGCGGCAGATTTCTAAGTTGATGGAATTTAGAAGCAGGTTGTACGATACAATGAGTAGCTGAATATAAGTGGAAATTACTTAGAAAAGTAGATTATGTATCCAGCTTTCATGTAAGTATATAGTAAAATTACCCTTATTTATTCTTATATTAAAACAGTACTTAATTAAAAAAGACATCTTGCGTACAAATATGCTGTAAAAGGTGTGAACATTTTATACCATATTGACACTTAATAGTACTTTTCATGGTTATTTAGATGTTTAAAAGTACATTGTATTTAACATTCTCCTTTTTATGTCATTTTTTTACCATTTTTGTTGCTCTAATTTGAAGCTGTATTTATATGAAAAAATTAAATTTTTAGGCTTTTAACCTTTCTGATGTGGGGGTCTGATGCTAGTGTTTTGGCACTCAGTATCGCATCGCTATACCATTCGAACCCGAAACACAGGTGTCCGGCGAGGTGCCACGGAATACTCTTTAAACCGTAGGTCCCGGTCTAATACGATCGTAGTGAGGGTAGTGTTACTCGCATCCGTAGATATCTTCAAGCTACACGTACTCTGGGTAGTGCTAAATGTGTAATAGCGGTGCAGCCCTTACTTACGGCATAAAGATAACAGTCTCTGTATTCTCAGCTGCATTAGAAAAAGCCTTTATGATGTTTACTTTTATTGCTAAATCTTTTTCAAATTAAAATGATTTTTTTCTATAAGTAATGCCAAAGTAGCATAGCAAATATAAAACGCGGAGGGAGGGGGGATTCTTTGCCTTTTTTGTTCCCTGGACTTTAAAAATGATTGATTAATATTTTGAAAGATCACTAACCCTTAACGGCTCTTATGAATTTATGTAAAGCGTAAATTTTTTCAGAAGGGTGGGATTTAATTGGCGTAAAATTTATTTTTGTACGAAATAAACAATTCAGATGTGAAGTGGGTAGTCCTTGACAGATAATTTTAATACAATAGAAGTTGTGCATTTTTAGGAATGTATAAATTATTTTCTGCGATCATCAGCATCTACTTAAGTTTTGTATCTCAGATAAAACAAAGACTATTAGAATATATTTATTCAGAGACCAGATCTCCTTTTTTATTCTAAAAAGAAGGGATTATTTTATATATATTAAGGTTAACTCTTATAGGCAAAAATATTATACACCTTATGTGATTAAGTTCATTTTTTCTAATGTGTATATAATTTTTAAAAATTACAGAAAAGTAATTTTTCATTATTTTTCCAAATTTCATATTTAAGGACTATTAACTTAAAATTAAGCAACTGGAAATTTGTAATGATAAGATTGTTATAGATTAATATTTCAGTGATAAAATATCAGTGTTCATATTCTAACTAGATTTTGACTTTTTGGGGCTCCGAGACTTTAAATACAGAAGTCAATTTAGTGCATACTGCTAAGTTACTTCCCATCTGCTATTTTTTTTTAAATATTTATTATTATTTTTTTATACAAAATTGGCAATATAACAAATTAAGTAATAAGACCTGGAGTAATATAATATGAAAATAATTCAAATTTGCATTAGTAATGGATAATTGAAGGTGTTCCGGCAAAATTGTTGCATCTTAGTCAAGACTTTGTTCGTGATCAATGTAAAACTGTTTTGTAGAAAGTGATGAGTCATGGTGATTCTAGTCGTTAATAATTTTTTAGTTAATTAATTAATTTTTGTAGTCCCATTCTAAAGATTCTGAAAGAATTTATATCACTATTCACTTTGGATTTAGTATTTTTCAGAAAAATAAATTAAAATTTATTTTTGTTTATTTGTTCTTGCTTAAGTCATTTGCTTTGCGTTTTTCTTCACATCTGATTTTCAAAAGTTTCAGTTGCAATTAACTTAAAAGAACATAAGATGAAAATAATAAAATAATCTCACTTAAAAATTAATCAATTAAAAATTATCTTTGGAACTTTTGAAAAACATTAATATTGAAATTCACAAAAGAAGATAATTTCTCATTTCAGTTCGAAATTTTTACATTGTAAACATTATATATTTAGCCAACTAATACATATATAATATGTAATATCTTGAAAAGTTGTCAGATTTTCGAAGCAAAGACTAATGTGTATGATTCTCTAAAAAATAAATGAATAAAATTTAGTGTGAAAGCTTTTTCCAAAGACAAAAAAGTTGATGAAGGCCGTTGACCCGTTGTTCCTTTGGCAGCGTCTAGCGTCTTCGGATAAAGCCAATCGTTGATTGGATGCCAAAACAATTTTTTTTACTATATATTTGCTTTTTATTTTCTGTAAAAAAAAGAAATAATACTTTCTCGAGTGTTACTAAGTTCTTTCTTGTATCCAAGATTAATTTGAAATTGTTTTCTTTCGTATATCTATCTCAAAATTGATGATTTATTCCTTTTATGATTTATATTTGAATAAATTACGATGTATAAAAATACAGATACTTAATACTCAAAGAAAATTGATCGTCTGTTATATTGTATCATAAGCATTGATTTAAAATTATTGGGTATTTTTATAAATTTATTTTTAAAGATACTGAATAATTATAAATTATAATATTTATAATTAATTTATGAATTATAATATTTTTATAAACATATTTAGACATATAAAGGGCCAACATTCGTTTTTATCCTTATTTGCATTCCTTCAGATGTGGGAAAATTGGGCCACATTGAAATTGAAAAATATATATATATATATATATACATCGTCTTAATATATATTACTAATAGTATTAATATATCTATAATATTAATAATATATATAGTATTATTTAAAAGCTTAAGCTCAATAAGTATTATTTGTAGCTTAATTAGGAATAAAAAAAACTTATTTACAATAGAATTTTATTATTTTTTTAGAAAGAAAATTTAATAATAACAAAATCATAAATCAGAACTTATTTCTTTTTTTTTTTTTATTTATTAAATGCATGAGTATTTGATTTTGACATAATAGCAGTTGGGGCCTGATGGTCGAGTGACTAGCGTTCTGGCGCTCGGTGTCACAGGTTTCGATTCGAGTCCCGCAGGGCATTGGATGTTTATAGTAGTTCGGAATCCACTTTTAAGCCGTAGGTCCCGGTCTAACATGACTGTAGATCGTTGGGCGGCGGGCACACAACCCCACCCGTAAAAAAGAAATAACATCTCCTGCCTAGAAATCTGCCAATAAGCAGACTGCCTTGGCCCACAATAGAAGTTATCATATGAATAAGTTTTCAAGAAAATTAAAACAAAACATGTGAGATTTGTTTCTATAAATATTTCATAATATTGAATTTGAAATCATGAAACTTAGCTTAGAATACTTTCCAAATTATATACATCATTTGGACTGCGATGTAGATTTATATATAGTTGTTGATTAGCTCTGTGTACTATATCTATATAGTACTAGATTTTATACGATATTTATATCTATATAGTACTAGGTTTAGTCTGCGATGTAGTTTGAAAGAATTATGGATATAACAGTAGATGATTAGTACTAAATTTATTCTGCGATGTAGTTTGAATGAATTGTTTCTGACAAATAATCGCTGATCTATTTCTTTCCATGTGACAGAATTATAGATGTAACATTTGCTGTATATTTATATAGTACTAAATTTAGTCTGCGATGTAGTTTGAAAGAATTGTTTTTGACAAAGAATCGCTGATCTATTTCTTTCCATGGGGCAGAATTATAGGTGTAACATTTGCTGTATATCTATATAGTACTAAATTTAGTCTGCGATGTAGTTTGAATTGTTTTGACAAAGAATCGCTGATCTATTTCTTTCCATGTGACAGAATTATAGATGTAACATTTGCTGTATATCTATATAGTACTAAATTTAGTCTGCGATGTAGTTTGAAAAAGAATTGTTTTTTCTTTCCATGATAGATAATTTGCTGATCTATTTTTTTCTGCGATGTAGTTTGACAGAATTATAAAAGAATCGTAACATTTGCCATGCATATAACTTTGCTGTATATCTATATAGTACTAAATTTAGTTTGCGATGTAGTTTGAAAGAATTGTTTTTGACAAATAATCGCTGATCTATTTCTTTCCATGTAACAGAATTATGGATGTAATATTTGTGATATGCATTCGTCTTTAATTTTCCTACCTGAATTAATTTGCTTTGCATAGACAATTACTAGCTGTTCAGTCCCAATTTGTTTATCAAATTTTTACCTTCGAAGAAGGAATCAATAAAATCGTAAAATATATCAAGACATTTTATAGCTTTAAGGTGACAGAATCGGTCACGCATTTGATATGAAGTGTAAGATATTTTTGAATAATTCATTATGAATTTACGAAAGGAAACCTGACCACACAAAGCGCATTAAAAACAAAAACAAAAAAAGTCTTATCATTTTCACCTATACTGGCAAAAGCAGCTGCTATGTCTTGATGACCTCTTCTAGCATTTTCGGCAGATTACTCACAAGTTCGTGAAATGAAAGCAAGAAAACATTTATGAAGGGGAAAGAAAAAAAAAATTTATTAAAAACAAAAGGATGTTGTTATTTGATACATAAAAAAAAAACGTACACACACACATCCTCTGTCCCTGTGTTTTCAGCTGCAGCTATAAGCTTGTTTTATGTGAATGCTGAGATTCTAAATGTACAGCTGTGGGATTTTTTTTTTTTTTTTTTCTCTCTCTCTCTCCTTAAAATGGGAGGAGAAAAAAAAAGTTTCTCTTATCTGAATCGTGGTTTATCAACTGCTGATTTATAATTATTGTTATGAGGAGGATCATTTTTATTTCTCTTGTATTTAAAAAAGAAATTGTTGATTTGATTTCTGAGGAAATTTATTTGTTGATAACAAATTAATAAACATTCGTTTGTAAATATATTTATAATTATTATATGTAATTTTTTAAGTGTTTTTTTTTTTTCGTTAAAATTAGAACCTGGACTTGTTTAATGTTTTAATCTTTAATCATCATCATCATTGTCGCAACAGCCCCACAGTGGGCCCAGGCCGTCTGCTTACTGGAAGATTTCAAGACAGGAGATGTTTTGTTTTTAATGGGTAGGGTTGTCAACCATACGCCCAATGCTCTACAGTCATATTAGATAAGGGACCTACGGTTTAAAGTGGATTTCGAATCACTACAAATAATCATGGCAACGCCGGCACTCGAACTCGAAGCCTGTGGCACCGAGCGCCGGAGCGCTAGTCACTCGGCCATCAGGCCTCTTAATCTTTTATCACAATTTGAAAATATCTAAGCAAGAAATACTTATAAACTTTTATAATAAAATTAATGTATGGTGAAATAAGCCACATGAAAAATATCACGGCACTTTTTTGGTGTAAACTAACCATATTTAAATGAATAACATTTAATTTAATGTTCATGTTCATCAACATCATTATCATCAGTGGTGCAACAGCCCCATAGTGGGCGAAGGCTGTCTGCCTACTGGCATATTTTAAAACAGGAGATGTTTACTTTTTACAGGGAAGGGTTGTCAGCCCAATGCTCTACAGTCATATTATTACACCGGGACCTACGGTTTTAAGTTTTAATATTCATGTAACTGCTGGAAATTTGTTAATATTATATTTACAATTTAAATTCAAAAGAATGTTTCTAAGACGTCCATGAATTAATAGAATTATTTTCACTTTGTAAAGTTTGCATGAAGCAAAATTTTTCGAAAACTACTTTTGAAAAATTTTAGTTGAGTATTAAAAGAATATCAAATAAAAATATTAGAAATGGGATCAAAAGTTTTATGTATCTAAGAACTATGTTCATTTCGATTTCAAATTATCGATATAGGTTTATCTGAATGCATTAACAAATTTGAAACAAAACAAGTATCGTTGAGAAACGGTTATCAAAGCGTTTTCGTAAAACTTGAAATCTGTTTATTAAAGAGAAAGTTTTTTTTATTGTTAAGAAAACTCAACTTATCAGTAGTTTTTTCTGCAATCATTGTGTGCGTTTATTTCACTTGGTAAAAATAAAAATAAAAATTCGCCAGACTAGACATATTTTATCTTGTATCTTCTTACCAATGCCATTCTCTGTCTCTCTTTTTCCTCTCGTGTTATTTTAGAAAGTTTACCTTGTTCTCTTTTTAGGAAAAAATAGTCGGGCTGCGACATGTGTTTGCGACCAACGGCGTAAAAACTAGTTTATTTCTTTTTTTCCTTTCTGACCACGTCTCAATGATTTATTTATCAAAGAGGTCATTATTTTAATTATGAGCATGTTTCAAATGTTACCGTATGGAAAAGTGAATGTTCTAGTTCTTAATGTTTCACAAAATTTTACTTATTATTGTTTGTTTTTTTAATTGAGATAAGGAATAATATGTGTGATATTGAACCGCATGTGGAATGCGATGTTTTTCGATGTGGTTTTTAAGCGAGAAATTTTTCAGATATCTCAGTAATTGGTCACTGCATTGCCGTTATCAATCAGATATCTCAAAAATAAATATTTTTGAATAATTAAATGGTTTTGTTGATGATTTCCTAATTTGGTTTAAAAGCAAACTGATGTGTTAATGTGTTTTGCATCAGTTCCATTCATTCTCTTAGTCATTATCTGATTCTCTTTGATTTACCACTTGTAATTGGGGGTAAATGGAATTATGGGAAGTGATAAATAGCTTTCTAGAGAATTTCTCAAGGTATTGTCACAAAGCAAATTAGGAAATCTTCACACAGCCAATGAAGAATCGATTATTTTAAATAGCTTGAACGATATAAAAGAGTAGCTTGAGCTACACAATAATATAAGTTTCTAATTGAATTGATGACATTATATAATTTGCTACGTGTTTTATTTTATGGGAACCAAATAATAATAAAAAAAAATGATTTAAAATATAATTGAAGTTGCGTTAAAAATAGGAAACCTGTTATAAGTGCTGTTACTTTTTATTTCCGCATTTGTATAATCCTCAAAAGGTACCAGTGTTTAAATAGACTTTTTTTTTTTATGCACAGCTGATTTAATCGTTTCTATATCACATGCAATGCTGCTATATATCGCAGACACTAAAGTCCTGTTTCTAAAGAAAAAAAGTCTAAAGAAAACACTTGTCACGTTTCCTTTCTTTTTAAAATCACATGTTTTTTTTTTTTTTTATAAAGAAATGTTAGAAATTGTTATTTGTAAAGATAGTTCATTAAATAGCCTATATTCCGTTGCTATTAAGAATCATACATCTCAAAAGTAAAGATTTTTAATTGCATCATTTAAAATTATAATTATATAATATATATATATATATATATATATATATATATATATATATATATATATATATATATATATATAAGCCTGATGGCCGAATGACTAGTGCTCTGGCGCTTCGTATCACAGATTGCAGGTTCGAGTCCCGGCGGTGCCAGGGATGTTTATAGTGGTTCGAAATCCACTTTAAACCTTAGGTCCCGGTCTAATATGGCTGTAGAACGATGACCGTAGGGCTGGCAACCCAACCCCGTAAAAAGAAAGCATCTCCTGTCTAGAAATCTGCCAGCAAGCAGATGATGATAATATATATAAAGTTCATATTATTGTCTTACAAATTAATTTTCTAGCCTCTATTATTCCTCTCTCTATCAGAGGTCATTTATTGAACTATCCTTTTTACTCTCTAATAATTTTATAAATTTCCGTTCGAATATCAGAAGAATGTAGAGGACTATGATTGGCAAGAATTAAAAGTTGTGTTATTTCTTCTGCTGTTTTTGATTCCAAATTGAATTGAAAAAAATATTTCACTCCGCTCAATTCATATCGAATTATGAGGAATTAGATTGGAAAACAATTTTCATGAACTATTCTTCAAAAGAATAATATTACATGGCGAGTCTTATGAAAAAGATTTCAGTTAATAACTTTTTCTTGACTTATATTGTATATATGCATAACAAATTAAAATTCTGGATAAATATATATTTTATATTTAGAAAGTACTATTTCTGCAATATTTAGAAAGCTTTTCGGTTTACTTTCATTTCCATAATAAAGCTTTCAGAAGTTTATAGAATTGAATCTTCCTAACATAAATTGATGTTTTAAAAGGGGAAAGTCAGGGATGTCAACGTTGATAACGGAGCATCTCAATTTGAATCTACAGAAATTTAGTTTAAATACTGTCTTGATTCGAAATTCAATTTGTCGGAAATTCAAATTTTTATCATTCATATTTATCGTTCACAAAATACCCCGAAATTGAATTTCATTATTTTAAGATCTTAAGAATCTTCCTAACATAAATTGATGTTTTAAATGGGAAAGTCACGGATGTCAACGTTGATAACGGAGCATCTCAATTTGAATCTACCTATTACAGAAATTTAGTTTAAATGATGTCTTGATTCGAAATTCAATTAGTCGAAAATTCAAATTTTATCATTCATGTTTATCGTTCACAAATACCCCGAAATTGAATTTCATTATTTTAAGATTTCAAGTGGTGAAGTGATTTAAATGTCGGGAGCGAGAGAATAAGAGAAAGGGCTAAAATTGAAACTCCTGTCTGCGAACCGGTCTGGTTTTGTCTCATTTACGAGTTGTTTGCTTTCCGTCTGCCACGTTAATCAATCGGGAGAGAACCTGTACAAAGTGAAATAAAATCACTTTTACTCATAGAAATGCGCTGCACACACGGCATCAACAATTTTGAATGTTTGATTTTTTTCACTATATCCAAATTTAATAAATTTGCTTTTATGAAATAGTTGTTATTGCTAAAGTTAATTTACGAATATATTAAAGTGCATAAATTAAAATTTGCATATATGATTAAAAAAAAACCTCAGAATATTTCGTCAAAAGTGATTGGAACAAGCAAAGTATTATTATTATTAAAGTAATAAATCAGTATGTGTGTGGTAATTTCGACATTTTAATGCAAATTATTATTGGTACATTGAAGTCTTTAATTATAAAAGAGCCCAAAAATTTTCATCTTCTGCTTTTAAATCAATTATATTATCAATTGTCACTAGATGCATCTTTAACCTGATTCCAGTCATGTAGCGAGCAGAAATAACATGTTTTTTTTTTTTTTTTTTTTTTTAATATCCTGAGAGTACATATTTCTGGTAAAAACAACCGTCATGATGTTATAAACATTTTTTAAGTATTTCCTTTCGGTTCCATTAATTTCTTTCGGGTCTTACGAGTTTCCTGAACGGCATGTTTCACGTCTTGTTATTATATATTTTGTATAAATTTTTTTTTTATGTTATTTTTTAATCTGCCAATGCTATGTCAGTTCTAGCAGTTCAACATTCTGAATTTTGTGTTTAATAAATGATTTTCAGTTTCGTTGCTGCAACTTATGTGCATTTCGGATCTATTAGAGGTCTGAATATGACAAACTTCATGGTTATTGTATTGCAAATGCTATATTAGTTTTGTTATATGATTTGCGTGTAGTGAATACAGGTTGTGGCTTTTGTTGTGCAAAATAGTCGTGTTTCTGATTCACTCCTTGACAGTTTTCTCCTTTGGATTTTGTATTGATATGTTTTGTTCTTTATATATATATATATATATATATATATATATATATTATATATATATTCATTTCTATTTTCCTCTGAGAGTAAATTTTAGATTATACCCACATGTGTGTAATAAAGGGGGATACAGAAAAAAAAGTTACTGGTTCTCTTATAAAGTTTAAACGCACAATTTTTTCCCACCCTTGTTTGGCTAAATATCGGCCAATCTTGTTTTCACTTATGTATGTCACGATCAGCCCACCAACTAACGGCTGATGCGGAAAAACATTTTTTCCGGAAGGAGTTTTAGGGATAACTTCTCCTCTCCCCCCTCCCCCACCACCATTTGTTTATTGTATGGAAGGAAAAATCCCACACGACTGTCGATGCGAAACGCTTTACGCACTTTGTCTCAATCGCCATCGTATCTTGTTTCTGAAAGTAGTGACTGCAACGGACACCACCAGTAAATTTAAAACCTTCCTGCACTCTAGTAACGCTCGTTATTACTGGACCGGCCCGTGCGATTATTTGAAATAATTACTCATAATATCCCGTTTTGAAACCGTAACATTCTCTTCTGAATGTTTTACTTATTCTCGTTAAACGAAAAAGGCATACATTAATGAATTTAGTCCATTGCTAAGTTTTGGGAATAACCCCAAAAAAGCCTTTATTAACTTTTTGTTCTAAAATTTAAAGATATATAAGCCAACAGAAACAAATGAAAATAACTATATAAAGTGTTTTAAAAATATATTTCATCGAACTACATACGCAAAATTAATTTTCACACCTTTTTTTTGATTTCAAAAAATATAAAGTGTGTATTTAAAAACGCAATTTATCTGTTAATTTGATTTCAATTTCATACATTGTTCTAATTTATTTAGTGCATCTCAATCGTTTGATACATCATCTACTTCGTAAGTGGTTTTGAATTTCAAACTACGCAGTGCTAACGGTTTTGAAGGACAACAAGTTGCTCAAATTTTTTTCCGTGTTTTTTTTTTAGTATAACAAGGCCTATCGGATGAAAGATGTGTCTGGTGCTTACCATAATTAGAATAAATTGGTTAAAACTTTTTATAAGATCTCTTACCTTAATATTAAAAACTTCGCTGAATAATATTTTATTTACACTTAACGAACTAATTATCATTAACAATGACAATAGTGAATAAATATTATTTCATAAAAATTGCAAATAAACTGTGCCCCCCTCCCCTGAAAAAACGTGTAGTTGAAGAGATACCTAGCCGACGTCATCCAAGTCTGTTATGGTATTGAGGTACATAGCTACATGAGGGGTTTCTTTATATAGACAAGCGATCTCCAAACTTTTTGGATCGCTTACCCCTGAAACGAAAAAATTAAAAAGTTGTATCCATATAATATAATAAAACCTAATATAAACATTATATAGTGAAATAATCAATTTATTATTTATTTTAAGCAATTTACATTTATTAAAATTTAATGAGATCAATATGATTGCGTTTGTTTAATGATATTGGAAAAATCTGGTTCTAACTGTAATTTATTTTTGTTGTTGTTGTTACTACTAATCCCCTTGGTGCAGGAAGGCCTATGCCTATACGACTGGTCCATAGCTAAGGGTAATATGCAGCTTCATTTTAGCCAAGAACCACGGGACTGTAGACTGACTAAACCTCAAGACAACGCTCTAAGATCATATTAGACTGGGATTCATGGCACTATTCATGGCGCCACCGGGACTCGAAACCGAAACCTGTGCCACAGAGGGGACACTCAGCCATTCAGGCCCCATTTATTTTTATACTTGGTTTTAATTGTTGTCATTGAAGAAAACGTTGCTTCACACAGTTAGATATACAGTATGTAAAACCAATGAAAAATTGCATTCATTACTGTGTAGACACAGCGACCATCGTGAGAACCTAACACTCACAGGATACATTCGATCATACATTCACAAATGATCGTGATCCTACATCTTTAGCTACCCCTAAGTATCAATTTGTGAAACTCCGCACGCTAATGCCAACTACGCGTACCACACTTTGGGGGCAGCTGATATAGATTACGAACGGCTGGTTGAACCCACTTTCGTATAGGGAGCTGAAACTACTCCAAAACGCTTTCACTGTGCGAAAGATTTGGTGAAGATGAATTAAAAAAGGGTATATAAATCATTACAGTTGCATTCAAACGTAAGTCTTCATATTTATATTGGCGCATCCATAGGGCATGCAGTTGTGGCCATGCAATCCGTGGCTGTCGTCATCTTGCGAAATATACAGAATGTATCAGATTCACCGCTTCTTTTCCATAACAATGGGACATCTCGGTTTGAGTGATATAATGTGGTGTGGTGTAATAGCCGGAAAAACTCCCGACCGCATGTTCGCAAAGCCCTGCAAGAAACCTATGATTCCTTAGCCACTGTTATCGCAAGATCTCACTCCAATTGAGTACTTACAAGACGTAATTAGCCGCGGTTCGCGTGATCTGCTCAGCTTCAAACGGAGGACGAATTGTGGAGATTTGTTAAAAACATGTTCTTTCATCTCTTGAGGTACAAACAGCACGCCAGTGGTAACTGAACATCAAAAGTTTAAAGAAATATTACATTGCAAGGGATGGCCCTACTTCTTATTGATCATCCCGTATATTTGGTTACTCTGTTGCGTTATCTTTTTATAATTAAAATTGTCGATTTATACTTAACATTCTGTCTGTCAATTTAATCACTTTCTTCTCTCTCTTTCATGCATTTTCATTTCATTTGTCAAATTGCGTATGTATACAAAGAAATATTTTTAATTTATGTTAACTATTTTTCGTGTAAAAGATATGTAGACTTAAAGACTAAAATCATTTCATCTAATTATAAAATAGTTTTCTTACTTTTTTAATAGCTTTCTTGTTTGTTCTGAACATCACGTAATGTAAAATATTTAATTGCAAAAACTAACATGTTTTTGTGAGAATTTGAAATTAAGATAATAATGTATATTTGTATAACTTCATTCATTGAAAGACGGGTGTTTTCATTCTGATTTTAAAAATATTATATTTTTACAGAATATTTAAATTCAAAGTTACTTTTCGACAATACCTGTAAATATCGAGAAAATACATGTACGATATAAATATTGTTATAGATTATTCGACAGGTAATATAATATGTACTAGTAATATAGTTTTATTCGTCATTTCTTTTTGTGATTTTTTTCTACGCTGGCGAAGACACAGCCCGTTTTTTACCACTATTAAATTTTCCGTTTCTCCCCTTAACAGTCATTGAACACAAAGATGTTTAAGTTATTTCTATTGAGGGCTACGATGTTGATTTTCAATGAACCCGTTTCGTGAGGAACGGATGGGGTGGAGAAACTTGCCTTCGTCTGCCAGGATGTGGTTTCTCCTCACAGAGGGTTGATGACTCTTCCGTTTGCGAAATTACTGGAATTTAATGGAAATATTTGTAGGGGGCGATATTTTTAGTTTCAAAGGGACTACTATGACTTCTTAATCAATCGCTTCAGTAATTTTCGGTTCTTTTGATAGTGAAGGTCACCGCTGGAGTCATTGACCGATTCGTTTCCGGCACCTCTCCGCTGCTGTTTTCGTTCGTTCGCACATCTCGTCGCCTGGGCAGGACTGATTTCGGCATAAAAAACAAAGTAGGAGCAGGAAAGGAATACTACAACTCGATGTTTATAAAATATAGAAATTAAATATTATTTGTACTCTGAATCGTACGGGGATGCATTTTGATTGTTGATGACGAGAACGCAAGTAGTTTCGTAGTTATATTCGTATTCTTCTAAATAGACATTCAACTTAAAACGATTCATAAAAAATTTAGCCAAATGAAATATATAGCAATTGTTGAAGTAACGTTACTGTTATGAGTGCCGAAACTGATTCAACAACAACATGTATAGCATTGCGGAGAAAAGTTGTGATAGAAATTTTATGTTTCTTGTAGTTTAGAAAATAACTGTAAATAAAAAATCTACATCCTCCCTAAATGTGTATAATTTTCCGCCATCCTTGATTCTCTTTTGCTCTTGGGCAAGAAGGCTCTTTAATTTATGTTTTTAGGTTGCTGGTTTGGATACGGTAAACATTCTACTATATATCTATCGATTATTTGCTTTTCCAAATCATTGAGATGATGATAATTTCCGTGAAATTCGAAATCTATCAAAACGACAATTGAGATATTATTTTTTAGAAAAAGAAAAAAATTTTTTTTCATCTTTGAACTTTTTTTATTTCATTTTAGTGTGATTAGTTTAGTTAAGTTAGTTATATAGTATATAGTTTAGTTATTTATTGCTATTTCAATATAGTTCACAAAATATTCTACAATATGGAAATTTTTTAATAATGTCTTGAAATATGATCAAAAGCAGAAAAATTGATATTTCCTTTTCCATTTTGTATTTATTTAGAATTTTATATATATACATATAATTTCGAACATCTACAGACATTGAAATTGAAATTTGTAACTATTACTCAGTATGACCGAGTTCATATATTAATTTCCTTATACATTCATTTATCTTTCTTTGGTAAAAATTAAAAAAAAAATATTATAAAGGAGATATAATATTTTTAAGATGAAAATTGTTTTTGCATGTCTAGTTTCTCTTCACAAAGACAAGAATAGATCTCAAAAATTTAAAAAAAAAAAAAAAAAAAAGCAATTATCTATGTTTTTAAAAAGAACTAGTTTTAATGATTTTTTTTTTTTTTTTTTTTTTTTACCCGTAAGCATACGGATGTCAGATTGCAAAATGTTGTAGGAAAGATAATTTTTAAGTGAAAGTTATTTGTCACAAAAGTCTTTATGTGATGATTTTACATGTGACGATTAAAAGATACAACTAGTATCATCTGTTATTGTGAAATATGTTTTCGATGTAGAAGGTTATGCAATATGTGTTTATTTGAGCAACAGCAATGTTTACCTTTAGCATCTGGTTTTTCATCATTGTGATGTAATGGCTGAATAATCAAAACTTTTTTTTTTTTTTTTTTATACCCGGAGTTAGATTATTTCTCGTTCTTACTGACTGGTGTTATTGTATGAAAAATAACTTTGGAGAAGATTCTAAAGGAAATAAATTTATTCCCACAGTTTTATAAATTTAAAAAGAAAAAAATGCTACTTATCGTTGTTTTTGAATTATTTATTCTAATCTTTCTTAATATCTAATTTTAAAGATATAGTATACAATACTCCTTGTAATTAAATGTTTCAATTTATTGATTTAGTGTCTGAAAAATATGGTTTAAAGTAGCTTGAGATGTTAAAGGGATCCTATTATTTTGTAGTGCTGTCTTCTCTTCCAACAATTATTTGAACACTAATTATCGCAATAAATTTTCTATTTAAAAACTAATTAATGATAAACTTTTGATTTATTTTTTAATCCCCTGTTTCATTAGATGCTACAGATATTATAAAAGTTAAATCATTTGAAAAAAATAATGAAAATTAAATTACATTACTAAATTTTATTATTAATTGCATTTTAAGTAGAGAAGGTTTTTTTTAAGAGAATATTTAAAAAAATCTGCTTATTGTAAATAATGTTTCATTTAGTTGAAATATTTCAATAAATTATAAAAATTAAATTTAAAACAAACCTTACAATTAAATGTGTAATATTAAATGTGATTTTAACATGTTGCTGCCAATATTCTTGTTATTCAAGAGAAAATTTAAACTCAAACTTTTTTTCAATCAGTGGCAGAAAAGTTAAAATTTTTGCATAATTAGCTCTATTTTACCATAGTTTTGCTGCAATATTTACTATTAATTATTCAAAATTTCGCCATTAAGTGCAACAAGGATTTGTAAATCTAAAAACTTTAAAATTGGAAATGTTTTTAACTAATTTTGGAAAAGGAGTCATAACAAAAATACAAAGGAGTTATATTTTTCAAATTTTATAGTTGCATTACATCTACATATGAATGTAAGGTGCAGAATATATGGAATATATAAGGTTATATATATGAATATGATTATATTATATTTGAATATACAATATACAGTAATTATATATACTTATCAGTATAAGTATATAATATATATATATATATACATATTACTAAATACTTATATGGTTACTATATATCAATGTAAGGTTTTATGGACCTATAGATGCATGTAATGTTATCAACCATTGTAGCAATTATTTAAAAATCGTTTTCCATCAATTATTTTAAAATATTATTGATTCAATACATATCTTATATTAAATTTATTTCTAGAAATTAATGCGTTTTAATGTAAAAAATAGTTTACGATTTAGGTCTTTATGGTTGGTCTGCTTACTTATCACTGAATGGCTTAATGTGTGCATTTCACTTTAAATAGTGTTTTAAATCTATTCCATTACATGATAATGTTTAGGTACTTAAATGTTACCATGTTTTCGTTTTTTCGTAGTTTGCACTGGGTATTTTTTTCCTCTATACAAAAAAAAAAGACACAAATACTAAGACAAAAACCTTGGGCAAACTAGCTTTTGATCCGTTTTGAATTCTTTTTTTCTTCTTTTTTGAAAAACTTTTATTTGTATGACTAGTAGTAACGCAATGGGAAACAGGTTTTTTCATCTCCTTTGGTGGCCATTTAACCTTTTGCGTTGAGTCTACTACAAAGTTTTTCTCTAGACTTCTGATCCGTGGGAAACTATGCAACTAATTCTCAGTCACTCTTTCCTACCCCCGCGAATTTACTGATCTGAGACTGACAAGTCTGAGGAATGATCATAGAGTTTTCAAAATAATTGTAGAGCCTTTTTTCCCCTCTTCTTTTTTTTATCACAACATTTTTTTTTTTTTTTTTTTTCCCAATGCAGATTGGTTGCGTTAACAGTATACATCCGGCATCAGGTTAAGTTTACTTCGTTTTAGCAGCTAGGTTATCAATTGCATCGTGTAATGGTGCAATAGTAGGTCGTTGTTTCCAGTATGTTGTTTTGTTGCATTTTTTAAAAACTTGTGAAATTGCCATTGTTTTTTATTTTTTTCTCTGAATTGCAGTGATAGCTTTTTTTTTTTTTTTTTTTTTTTTTTTTTTTGCAAAGATTTTAAAAAAAAAACTTTTATTAATTCAACATTATAATCAAATTATAAAGATTACTTATAACTTCATCATCATCATCAGTGGCCCAACGGCCCCATGGTGGGCCAAAGCCGTCTGCCTACTGGCAGATTTCGAAACAGGAGATGTTTTTTTTTTTACTGGGTAGGGATTGTCAGTTCTACGCCCAACACTCTACAGTCATATTAGACCGGCGCTCGATACCAGAGATTTCGGGTTCGAACCCCGGCTGTACCATGAATATTTGTAGTGGTTTGGAATTCACTTTAAAATGTAGGTCCCGGTCTCATATGACCGTAGAACGTCACACAATCAGACTTCTCACCCGCATCATTCCCAAACTGTAAAGGGCAACTCAGCTCTAGACACAGTGATGTGATGTGGTGTAGTAGTAGTCTTATTAGACCGGACCTACGATTTAAAGTGGATTCCGAACCACTACAAACATCCATAGCACCACCAGGACTCGAACGAATTATAACTTCTATTATTATTGTTTACAACCATGCTGAAGAAAATTGTCTTATCAGAAAATGTAGAAAACTAAAACTGAATATTATAAAAAAAATTTTTAGAAAACTTGAAATTCATCATTTTAGATTGAGCAGTTTATAAACATTTGATTTCAAACAACTGTTAAAATTTATTTGGAAATTTTAATTGTTCCAATACCGTTAGAAACATTATCGTATTACTGCTCTCGCCTCTTTTCTGTGCATGCAGGGGTAGAATGATAAAGTGTCCTGTTTACTGGGAGCTTCGTCAATATCGTTTCCTCCAATCGCGATTCGTTCCTCTTTTCTTCCCTCCTATCCCCGTGCAGGATTTGTTGTTGTTTTCGAAGTCTCGTGTAATATTATTTCTGGCCGTAATTGTCCACATGCGGGTTTTGTCGAAATGAGGTGCTCAAATTTCCGGTTTTTTTATTTTATTTTTTTTATTATGGAACAGCTAATGTAACTGGATCGGTGCATCAGCGTTTTGATTTGTCTGAAAAAAAAAAATGAGTGAGCGCTGTGTTATTTAAATTAATGGCTTAGGATGGCTTGTTATTTTATTTTTTTTTTTTATCTTTAAATGGTAATTTTTTTTTTTTCCTTCATGAAGCGGTCATTCGAACCTCAGAGGGATATCTTATTATTCTTTTTCTTTTTTAAATTGCTTTTTTATTTTGTTTCTGTAAAGATATTGAGTTTTTGTCAGTAATCGGATTGAAATTAATCGTGTTTTTAGTGAAGTAAGATGATTCAGGATTATATATTTCAAAGAAGTATATATATATATATATATATAAGTGAAACTACTTTCCCAATGAACTGTCACAAGCATTGTTTAGGCCAGGGTTACCAACCCAAATGATTTTGCGGGCTACTTTGGAAATGCATCATAACTCCGCGGGCCGCATATAAAATTATATATCCCCATATTAGTTTTAGATACACTATGCACATAAGGAGTAATAAATAAGTTATAATAAGAACATAATAAGTTAATAAGTTGAAAAATAATAAGTTATTCTTGTGTTTACTGTTATTCTTACATGTAAATATAGATAATATAATAATAATAATAATGATACTAAACGCACATTGTAAAGAAATATATAATACTAAAAATTAAATATAAAAAATATATAAATATAAATGAAATAAAAAAAAATGTAATCATTAAAAAATATTAATTTCACTTGTGCGATATTTGTTTCTCCACTCTTTCACTTTAATTTAATTCTGCGAATTCATAACTGAAAACTCTTAAATAAAACAAGCAATTTCTGTCCTATGTTCGCAAGAATATTATTTTAAAATCAAAGTTAATTTTTCCTCATAATTTCGACGGTTAGTTTTTGAATATATGGATGCACAAATAATGTATTTTTTGTAAAAGTGTGATAAATCTCACGGGCCGCAAAAATATGTGTGGCGGGGCGCGGGTTGGCCGCCTCTGGTTTAGGCGAAAAATTTATGAATTTTTTTTTATTTACGTACAACATTTAACCACCATAACAGCATAGCAAGCAACCGGCGTTACGATTTAACGGTTAGCTGTGATTGACCAGAACAAGTCAATTTCTTTAAATTCTTAACTGTCCGGTGATTGATCAATGGTTATTATATACGTCAAAAACTAGTTCTGGCTTCGGAATTACCAAATAAAAGTTCTTTTTTAATTTAAAAAAAAAAAAAAGTCCTAAAATATTTATTATATATATCGACAGTAATAATACCTGTGTTTTTGGAAAAGTAGATTATTTTTAATTTTGAGAATAGTATGTTGTAACATTTAAACCTTTTACCTTTTAAATTACATCTAAAAGGATTAATTGTCAATAGTTCTGAAATAAGGTTAAAAAAAAATCTATTGGAAGAAAACCGCAAAATCAAAACAAATGAAAGCCAGCAGAGCGATTGAAATACCCTTCAACGAAAACATTCGTCTTAAAGCAAACCATTTAAGAAGTCGTGAATTAATTGCAGTTGAAACAACTGAAGAATGCTATGCTCGATTAGGAAACGTTCTAATTAGAACTGTTACCTTAACAGCAACAAAAACACCTGAAGAGGTTGACATGCGATTAGAAAACCTTCGCTCATGTTGGACTCAAATAAGATAGCCAATTTAAAGTTTTAAGCATTCAGTTACTATAAAAACTAGGATTATAGTATACATCCCAATGTTGGATTGATAAAAAAAAAAATTCTCATTGTTATGTCTTGAAGTTTCGCAAAGAACCGCCGGTAATATGTTATTCAAACTGTGATATGAAGACATCTCTGGATGAACCACTTCTATTTTACGTGTCCGGAATTGCTGCGTTGCTTAAACACCTTCTACAAAACATTTGGAAGTACAGCTCAAGTTTCCAAATGCCATCGTTTGATTTGTCGCTCGCTCTACGGTCATTTTGTGCACACTTTGGGATATTTAGACCAGGACCTAAAGTTTAACGTGGATTCCGAACCACTCACAAGCATCCATGCCACAGCCATGATTCGAACCTGAAGCCCGTGATACCAAGGGCCAGAACGTTAGCCACTTTGGACATCGTTTGGTGCAACAAATATTGTGAGCAATGCAGGTTTTGCGATCGCATTCAAAGCACAACGACAGGTTTAAAATCAAATCAGTTCATTATTTCCTGTACCTGATAGTAGTTCTTGGTTTTTCACTGGTGACGAGGAGTAGGAGGCTGATAAACGTTGCACAATTAATCCCGTATCAAAATATGAAATTATTTAAAATTTACAGTAATTATTTTCCCATTGCCAAATGTGATTGAAGCAACAATTTATTAGCAGTAAATCTTGAAGCCAGTTCTAGGTATCGTTTTTCTTTTTTTCTTCTAAAATTGTGGAAGTGGGTGTGAATAGTTCAACGAATCGGTTAAAACATTGTAAAAATACAGTAAAATAATGCGTCATTTAGTGATTCCTCTTCTTCGTGTTTCAATTATTCTATAAAAATTTTTTTTAATTATAATTTAACGATTAATTTTTGACAGCGAGTCTTGGGTTTTGTTGAAATAAAATGTACAATTTTCAGAACAATATTCCATACGTTTTGGTGTTTTAAATGTTTATTTATAATATGATCACTGTGAATTATACAGTTAACTGAGAATTTTGAGGACCAATAATAAAATACACTGTCCTTCGGTTTCATTTGTCGCTCTACGATCATTTTGTGCACACTTTAGCTAATTAGACTGGGACGTATAGTTTAACGTGGATTCCGAACCACTCACAAACATCCATGCCACCGCCAAAGTTCTAGCCAATTGGCCATTAAGCCGCTACTGTCCTTCGGAGTCGCATTTAAACACAGCTGCTTTTGCCCACTGTTGTAATATAACAATTAAAATATATTTGCTTTGAATTAAAAATATATAGCTGTGTACCATATTAGAACTATGTGTAACATTTTCGTAGTTCATGTAAAACTATATATATAATGAGAAAATATTTTTAAAATACAGTGATTTCAGATTATACAATGCTTGAAATAATGAGATAACATGTGAAATTTTTAAAATTGAAGATGTATTTGTTAAAAAAAAAATATTGGATTTCTGTAAGCTTATTTACTGTCTGGAAAAAGGGATCTGATTTTTAGGCCAAATAGGGGAGTGCGAAAGCAAAAGATATTTCCAATAAAGTTATTTTCTTCCAAATGCCTTATAAATGAAGATAAATAAGTTCTCATATGACTCCACATTCTCAAATTTTTCATTGGATTTGATTAGTATGTTGTAGTAGTTTATTATTTCCCTTTTTTGTGCTGTTATTGTAAACTTCATCAGACAGAGATTAGCTGACGTATAAAGTTTGTTCTGCAGATAGTAGACATTGTTTACATTTGCCGTCTGGTCTGCATTTTGAGGCGAAAAATCTAAGACCTGAGTTGTGTATGTTTTTATGAACTTGGTGACTCGGAATGCATACTCCATTGAATTATTCCTTGATATCTTCATTCAATAAAATCTCAGTATACATCTCTGGACATTTTATTATGTACAGTACGTACTATAAGTTAAGTCGTAAAAATAGTCAATCAATTTAAATAAGAATAGAATGGTTATATTACATATAAATATTTAAAAAGTGACACTTGTGGATGAAGATGATTATATTATATTATCTTTACTTATTAATAAATTACCACTCATAGTTAGCTTATTTTTTGCACTCATGCATTAAATTAATATATAATTTAATAAGAGGCACTTGATTTTAATGAAGGCCGACATATAATTTAAATCGGATGCCAATTTCTATAAAATCGCCACTTTTATTAAAAATCAACGAATTCAAATCAAAATTAGAATGAACTTAGTATACTATTTCTTGATTTTCTTATTAATGAACTAGAATTTTTAAGTCTAACAAATTGATTACCTTAATTCAATATATCATTTATATTCAAAATATAATAAACATAATGCAATGGAACACAATAATTAAACTGTTAGTAAATTTATATAAAACTAATACATATAACGAAGGATTCAGAAAATAAAAACTTATTAACTCTTTTCTTTAGATTTACGTCTATTCACGGTAGCATCTTCGCTTTCTTCAGTTTTAGCATTGGCCGTTTTCGATCTATTATATTCATTCCGATTTTTTAATATCTCTACAATTTCTATTGATTTTTACTTTTCGTTTAGAATCGATTGTGATCTGATTGAATAGTTTTCTTTTCTTAGACGGCATTGCAAATTTAATATTAAAATACCAATATTAAGTTCAACAAACTATTTCATCCTGCGTCAAACTTATATAGGCTGGGCACATTTATGGCCTATCAAATTTGACCATCCAGGCAGGGATGAATAGAACATTCCTTTCAAAAGAAATGAGTAAACTCATACAGTACTTCCCAAAAAAAATTTTTAATAATATAATTGTTAAGTAATTTTGTATTAGAAATATCCATTCAATTTTGGGGAAATTTGTACTTAAATTGAGGCCGCACGTACAAACTTTGCGAAATATATAGAGAAATTATAACCTGCTAAAAAAGCATTTTTACGAATTTAGGAATTTTTTGTTAGATTGAAACAAATAGTGCTGATATTTTCTTAATCATTTAATTTCTATTGTTAACAATTTAAAATAGTTGTAATTATATCTGTATAGTTATAATTAAAATCAAATTATTGATTAAAAATAACTTGAAGAGAAATTTTTGAAATACATTTTATGATGCTCTGGATTTAAAGGGGGAAGGGGAATACTTTGTAGATTTGTCTCTTTTGCATTAGCGCTGTTAACGAACTCAAACATGTGTTATCAATTGTCTTTTATTTTATTTGTTTTTTAAGTGAGCCATAAAAAATAGATTGTTTAAACTAGTGTATTTACTTTCGGGGTATATTTTTATTATTTGGATTTCAGATATTGATATTTGTACAAACAAAGAAAACGTAGGTAGTTTGGCATTGGGTACATTTTTTGTATGGAAAAAATACATAGTCTTACTTATTCCTGCATATTCTTTTGATACTTAAATAATGTTACTTATATACGCCAAAATCCCCTTTGGTCCATAAAAATTTCGGAATGAAATATACATTAAGAAAATTTGATAAGGAGGAATATAGAAGCATCGGTGCCCTCATATTTCTGTCGTATTTATTTCCTTTTCCAATTGCTTATCATAGATATGTTATGACCGCCACCCGCCCATGATACATTTATAGTGGTCTTCCTTGTCAAATGGCTGTTTAACTTAAAAAAAAAAAAAAAAAAAAAATTTACAAAGTATAGTTTGAAAGGTTTTGATGAAAGATTAAAACAGGGAATGTTATTCAAACTCAGTTTAATTAAAAAAAATGTAAACATTTAGAAAAATATTTGATTTTATATTTTATTGCAAACTAACTAAATTCTTTTTCAATAGCATCCTAGTCTGGAACGTAAAATTCCTATCTACGTAATATTTTACAATATTAATTTCAAAAATATGTTGCATTTTAAAATTGCTAAACAATAGTAGCATTTTGATGGTTACTAAACAATACAATATGCTGACCAATAAATGTTTACAATTATTAACAAATGCAATGTGTAAAATGTGCTGGCCTGTTTGAATCAATGCATATTTGAGAATAAACCGTTTTTAGACTTAATGTCAAAAAACGGTTTATTCTCAAATATGCATTGATAAAAATTCTTAAATAAATCAATGAATCAAAACATTTAACTAATCACTTTTACACTTTTGTTATCCCACAAAATCAAACCATAATGGCAAACACTTATTAAATTATTGTATTATCACGCCTTTTTTTATTATGTTTATTTTTTAATGTGGCGTACGAATTGTTGAGTCTGTGTATCCATGGACTATCACAATGATTATATGATCAAGTAGAAAGAAATCCTAACATTTTCAGATCCTCATTTTAATATTGAGTGCGCAGTTACTTTCCTTTCTGGTGGCCTTTTAGATTTTGATGAAGATAAACTTCATTCGACTCTAGTTTAATAAAATAAGTAAATATTTAAATATTAGAAAGTATTTTACGTAATGTATTTTTTTATGTGTATATGTATTTTATGTAATTTTCAAGATATTAATCATTAGCAAATCTTTGTTTCAAGAATTCATTGCGTATTATATAAAATTGCCAAAAAATATGTTTTATGCATTGAAAAGCCATGTTTTGCTGGATAATACATTCAAATGCGCACCTGTTTGGATGAATATATTTTTGTAAACAATAATTTACATTCATAGATATTAAAAATTTATAAATAGCAATCATTTACTACTAATTTTTGGGCTTGATTATTACATTCATTGAACCAAATAGTAAAACTTATTGTAAACAATATATCACGCATTACTTACTTTTTTTACACTATTATTTATTTTCATACTGATTATATATATATATAGAGAGAGAGTGAGAAATTTTTTTTCATATTACTTTCACTAAAGTATACAGTCCTTGGTTTCCACTAGTATATGCAATGATGCATCCCTGTGCGTAATAATATTTATTTTTAAGTGTGCTACCATTCAAACTATATTAAATACATAATTTATAACAGATATGATCGCAGTAACTATCATACCATATCTTAATATATTTTACTTAAGTATATTTTGATGAAAAAATGTAAAAAAATTTCAGAAAAATTCTTATATGAAGATCTTTAGTATATCTTTCAATGTGGTCGTAATTCATCTTTCCATGCTTAGATTTAGAGCATTTATATTTGCAAACAATTTATTTGGTATGTATGTACAAATTTCATTATGTTAAAGTTAGAAAACATGGTATAGCATTATATTTTCTTGCGGCAAATTCTTCTATATAGTTGTTCCTATTTATAATAAATTTAAACAATACTCCTTATATGGAATTTTCAAGGATTTGTAAAAATTTGAATAGCATAGTTTTCCCATTTACATTTGTACTGAAACATAGTTTGTAATGTTAATAGTGATTAATTTTTAATATCTTCGATCGGATATTTTTTTTATGTGTAGAATAGAATCGAAGTCAATTGTTAGTATTAAATAAAAGATAATAAACAACAAAATAAAAGTAACATTCATTTCAAATACTCAAAATAAAAACCTTACTGTAGTATCTATTTATGGTACATAATCATGCTTCTCCTTAAATAATTTTTTTTTTTAAAAAAATTCTTATAGGCCATTATAGTAATTTTAAAAAGCGTTTGGCTATAATTTTTATTAAATTTTTAAAGACAATGTCCTGAAATCATGATTGTCAAACAAGAATTTAAAATTGCCACTTAGAATCAATAAAATGCGTGCAAGGTATAACAACCTCCTATTTCCATCTAGTGGGGGGGTATCGTATCCTAATTAATTGTGCCGCGAGGGCTTAGTTTGTGTGTCTTCTACTAAGCATCAAACCCTTACAATGATATTTTTTATTAAAACAACAACTTTTCAAGAAGGTTAATGATGCGCATCACCAAATAAATCATAAAAGAATAACGAGGCTTAGTACTTGTTAAATCTCGTACTTACATGCTACTAGTATTCCGCTGTATCAACACATTTACATACAACTCAGACGTTGAGTTGTTATATTTATCAAAATGCCAGAGTGAGCCAATTTTGAATAATTGTACTAATCTTGCATTCTAACTTTCGTCTAGTCTGAAAAACGCATCTAACTTCCAAGCGCCACAATATCTTATAAAATTATTATAAAAAGTATAATTTAGTCATAAAATGTTTAGTAATTAGGCCTTTCCTTGTGTTTAAGTTTCTGGTGAACATGTAATTATGTTAATTTTCTATCATAAAATATTAAGACTGAGTTAACTCATCAATTATAGATTTTTCGTTCTTTCACTTTGATCTTCAGTTACAACTGAATCGAGGAGTACGAGGAAACATGTTTATTAAAAAAACTTGTTTGTACCATTTGTTGATCCCATAAAAATTTACTAATGAGGAATTAATTGCTTATTCTCTCGTTTATTTTCTGGTAAAGGTTAAATGTCAAAGATGCAGAATTTTGGCGCCATTATTATTCAGTGTGTTTTTTGCAAATATTGCACATTTTCCTTAAAATGTGCTAAATAAATTAACAAGTGCGTTTTAAAAAACTTTCCGCAATTTGAATACTAGTACGAAATTTATTAAATGTATTTTGTATTTAATAAGTCAATATTCAAGATGAAAATTCCACCACAAAAAGTTAATCTATAGAATCTGATCTCCAAATTGCTTCCACGGAATCGTCCTGTCCCCAGTATCATAAATCCGACGCGCGATAACATCCCATATGTGCTTTGCAAATGGCTTGTCATGTTTTTTACGTATTAAATATCACAAAATAGTGAAACTCAAATGTTTTTATTTCCTCGGAAAGAAACATATTGCACTGATAATTAACAAAACTATGTTATGGTATTTTTCCTCTGAAGTTTTGAATCAGGCTTACTGGTAGCAATTATCAAAAGATACAATATTTCGTCATATAACTGGAATAATTTTTAGTATACTTCATTTTGGAGTAAAGCCACGCTTTAATTAGTGCATCTCGTCTAAATTTTTTTTAAATCCCCATGCAAAGTAAATGAATATTATATCTAAGCTCAATTTTCGAACTTTTAATTGTCGCCTGATAAAAAATGTTTCTTTGTAACGTCTAATTAATACCTGCTTAATTCTTTTTGAAATAAGAATGGGAGTGGAATAATATTATTGTGATTGTTTTTAATGTGTACTAACATAATGCAAATGTGAATTTTCTGCTATGTTTTGTTGATGAAGATTTTTTTTTTTTTTTTTTTTTAATTTAGATTATGATTCTAGTACCGGGATAGTAAATGTGTCCCTTGCACCAAAAAGTTTGATAACCCCTGATCTAAAATATAATTCCATTTTCACATTTAATTTCCGTAAAAAATATATATATATATATATCTTATTAAATAGCGAACCATTTTCTTAAGTTATAAAACTTTATATATTTGTAATGATATTAAGCTTATGATTGTTTTTGACACAATATTGATCTAATTATAATAAGTATATAATTCTTTTTTTAACTTGGCGATTTTGTTATCGCGTTGGCTGCGTCTATTATATTTGTAATATATATATTTGTAATGATATTAAGATATTATGATTGTTTTTGACACAATATTGATCTAGTTATAATAAGTATATAATTCTTTTTAACTTGGCGATTTTGTTGTCACGTTGGCTGCGTCTGTAGAAAAATGTGTGTTCAACTGCGAAATTATGACCATTAATTGACCATCTTTTGTAATTTGGCAGCTTATTCGTTGTCCTGAATTATGCGTTACTTTTTTTGTTTTCCACTGTGATTTACACAGGTATATGTAAGAAGACATTCTTTCCATCGAGCCCTGAACTTTTATTATTCCTTGGACCTCATTTACTAATGAGGTAAAAACTACTTGCCCTTTGAAACCATTTTATTTCACATGATAAAAATCAGTTATTTAAAAAAAAAAGTTAATAGAAGAGCGTGATATTACTATTCCTTTTGAATTCTTTTCTTGATACTTTAAATAATGAAGTAAATTATAAAATATACAAGTTTAAAATTCTTTTGTTAAAATTTGTTAATGCGAATAGTATAGTTAAGATAACACTCTCAGAACGTATTAATTAGATAGCACTCTTGTCATGTTAGATATGTTATTTTTTGGTGTGTGTGGGGGGGGGTTTATAAATTTAAATTCTGAATTTGAAAGCTAAATTGTAGCAAATGGAATCAAAAGTTATTCCATAACTTGCGTCACAAGATGGATGAGACTTTTCAGGAAACACCAAAATTCTCCGAAATCTGTTGTTAGTTTTGTTAATGGTTGTGGATACACAGTTATTATTGCCATTTTATCGCATACATTCACATAATAAGGATTTGTGGTTCTCTGCAGATCATAATATCAGTGATTTGAATTTCCATTGACTTTTTATTAATGCTATATTTATTGAGAAATCAGTGGGAAAAAAAATTTTTTTTTTTCATCGAGGACATTGAATCAAGTAAGCTACCCCATCTATAAGTGATAGTGTTATGACACAGGAGTGGTACGCTTTTAATGAAATTGTCTACAACTTCCTATTTTTTAAGAATATTTATTATAAAAACATTTGCATAAAAATATTTATTTATTCGAGAAAAATTACCGTTATTTATATTTGTTTCTTTTTTTTTTATTGTGTGTGCAGAGTTTTCGGACCATACTGGATGGAGGTCCTGGTAGAGCTATCTAGTCCACAGAAGCTGTAAGGAGTTATGGGACAAAAGTTGTGGCTCAAGTTCACGTGCATCTGGCTATGGTGTTGCATGATCCAGTGTCATCCTGACACGTCCCGGATGACATTCCATCAGAGTCTCAACCCATCGCTGGGATCCATCGCGGCTGTGAGCAGCTCCTACGAAGATGAAGGTGAGTCATCTAATGCCTTCTGATTTATGTATGCATTATTATGTTCAAGTGCACTGTTCTTAAATACGAATCTTGCTCATGTCTGTAGAAGTTCATAAGTCATAACTTTCCTTTGCGAACCTGTTAACTTTTAACTCTTCAGCACACATATCAATTTTATGACATTAATATATGCATAGGGCCGATTCGACCTAATTTTAATGCCAATTTCTTATCAACTATTTAAAAAAATAATAATAATTGATGTTGAATGTTTTTGATAGGAGACAAGTTGTATTTCATTTAAATTGTTTTAAAAATAGAAAATAATAATTTTAAAAATACCTCTAGTTTTTATTCTCTTTTTATACGTGTTATATATACTTTTTTTCGACTCATTTAACCATTTTATGTGTAAAATAAATATTATTTTCTGGTTAAAATATTATCAAGTTATAACAAAATCTGTTTTTTTAATGCAATGGCAATACAGAGACAGTTATCTTTATGCCTTAAGGCAAGCACACTGCACCGAAGTTACTCACTTAGCACTTCCCAGGAGGTGCGTGTAGCTTGAAAAATAAGCTACGGACGCGGAGTAACACTACCCCCACGACGCTCTACGATTCTATTAGACCGGGACCCACGGCTTAAAGTGGATTTCGAACCACTACAAACGTCCATGGCACCACAGGGGTGTTTGTAGTGGTTCGAAAACAAAATCTATGTTTTACATTATATTCACGTTTGAAAATTTTAAGAAAATAAAGCATGAAAATTCATTCAAAAAAATTATTCATTATCTTTTATAACTGAAAATAACTTAATTTGTATGTATGCACGAAAATTAAATCGTAATTCTGAAATGATTGTGACTAGTGAATTTTCATGCTTCATTTTCTTAAAATTTTCGAACGTGAATATAATATAAAACACGGATAATTCTTCAGAACACATATTAGTAGCCTTAATAAATATTAGTAGCGTTTTTTCACAAAGTGGAATACATTTATTTTTTTTGTTCAATCTATATAAATGCTCTTTTATATATTGGACAGCAAATTCTTAATTATGAGTCGCATTCTTGCGATAAAGAAAAACTCGTCTGAAAGCTCTCTAAATGGTCTTTGCAACCAAGTAAGTGTGGCACATTATTGACAAATGGTGCTTGCACACTTTGGAGGAGGTATTTGTTTTCCGTTTTGTCCATCTTTCCCAACATAAAATTCATTATTATATTCTTCATTGCTCAAATCTGAAACTTATTTCTTGCTCCGTTTCTCATGTTCACGTTCAGAAATTCCATTTATTTTAGAATTATCTGAATTTCATCTAATTAACTATCTGTGATAACACTCGCAAAAAAATCTTAGTCTGCCGATTGCGCTCGTATGTTGTCATTGTCTATGTTAAATTTCTTTAAAGTATTAGGACACGACATATTATGTTAGGCATTCAAAAATATAGTCTTCGTTAAATTTTTTGAAAAACGACTATACATATTGTAATATCTTTTAGTATGTAAAAATGAATGTTTGGATATCAGGAAGTATAGTTTATTTTTTTTTTTTATCAAAATTGAATCTGATTGCTTTATATGAAATAAAATAATTATATTTCCTAATTTTTGCTTTCAAAATATTTTCAAAAGTAAAATCCTTTTCCTACTTTTGATTTGAGGTTTTTTATTTATTTATTTTTCTTATCATGTGTGAACTTGATGTCTCCTGGTTAGGGCGTGACTTTATCCGAAAAATGAGGGCCAAGCAAATAAAATTGCATTGCAAATTTTGACGGAAAATGGCCTCTTAACTCATGAAATGCTTCATGAATAACGTTAGTCTTCAGAAACTTTCTGGAGAATTTGGCTTTTGATTGAAGTGTTTTGCAGTATGTTTTTGAAACTTTTCATGTTTTGGGTTGGTATTTTAAACATTTGTGTATCCAATGGCTATAAGTACTCGTAGTGCGTTGATCAATTCCTTCTTTTTAAAGTTTCGTATTTATCAGTTTTTGGCATTTTCCTGTGCCTATTGAGCTGTATAGTGCTTCTTATTGTATTTGGAATACTTCTTTCTTCATTTACGACTAGAATTTTCAAACTTTGATGTATTCTTATTGGCTATTGTATGTGATACGTTCCATGTAGAATTTGGAATACTTCATTCTTAATTTGCGACGACATTTATCTTACTTTTGAATATTCTTTTAGAAATTCTTGAACAATTCATTCTTCATGAAGTTTTTGATCTATTCAACTTTTGCTATATTTATATGGCTATTGAATTTGACTATTCTTATAGTATTCCAATCAATTGCTTCGTATATCTCTTGCATTGTTAAACATTGGCATATTCCTGAGTTTATTCATCCGTTCTCGAATGTTCACACATGATAAGTTGAAATTTGCCGAGCAGATTTCAGCATTTTTTTTTTTATTTGCTTAATTTCTTTTATTTCTATTTATTTATTTGTTATTTTGAAAAAGAACATCGTGTTAACAGAAAAAAGTAATTACTGTACCCAATGGTGAATTGATCACCGTAACTGCTATCCTTTAAACGAGTTACACGATCTGTGAAAATGTTTCAACTCTTTGAGGGGAAATTTTGTTTACTTCGATCGCGGAGTTGGCACGATGCCAGCAATATCAGTCGCAGCCAGTTTCTTCCGTTCTCCCACATTCCTTTTAACTTTCTTCATTTATCCTGCCTTCGAATCGAAAACAAACCTCTGGTTCCTTCTGTATGACGGACGGTATTAAGTTTCGTGAAAGTTTTTGTTTTAAAGTACGCCCTTTTTACAAATTATGTATCAGCAAGTATTTAATATGTGTTCACATCTTGTACTTGTATTATAGTTTACAAATCTCAACATCAGTAGTATTAAGTAGCAAAATAATCAAAATAAAAGGTTCCTGACCTTGTATATATCTCTCTTGTTAGTAAAATGAAAGCCAGCTATTTATCATAAATTAAGAGCATTTCATTAAAATATATGATTTTTGTGGATGTACTTGGGTTTGTTTTTAAAACTCTGAAATCATTTTCGTATAATTTGTTATAAGTAAAACGGAACTAAAATTTTTTTTTTTTTTTTTTTTTTTTTTTTTTCCTTCCCTGACAGGCGGATCACGCCAAAATTGAAAGCATTTCAGTGTTTAAATCATGGGTGGCCAACCCAAATGATCTTGCCGGGCCACTTTCGAAATGCATCATAACTCAGCGGGTCGCATATAAAATTATCTATCTCCATATTAGATTTAAACCCACTATAGACATTTTTTGGAGTGAAAATTGAAACAATGAATTATTATTATTATTGTCTTTATTATTATTCTTACATATAAACATAGATAATATAATAATAATGATGATACTAAACGCACAATATATAACACTAAAAATGAAATATAAAAAAATATATAAATATAAATGAAATAAAAAAAATGAAATCATTAAAAAATATTTATTTTACTAGTGCGATATTTGTTTCTCCACTCATCATGAGTTCGCAGAATATAATTTAATTATTCTACAAACTCATAAATAAAATAGTCAATATCTGTCATATATTCGCAAAAAATATTAATTTAAAATCAAAGTTAAATTTTTCTCATAATTTCGACAGTTAATGTTTGTATATATGAATGTACACATAATGTGTTTTTTTAATACATTGGCTTTCACTACTTTAGCCATTATAAAATAAATATATTTTATAAAAGTGCGATAAATCTCACGGGCTGGAAAAATTCTCAAGGCGGGCCGCGGGTTGGCCACCCCTGGTTTAAATCGTGCTTGTACATTGATTCTAATTGTTACATAGTACATAGATTAATTATTACACAGATTAATTATTATTACATAGTACATAATTATTAATATGTACATAGTTCTTTTATTTTTTACTATCGTATTTATATTTAGTTATCTGAACCATGTACAAATTTTATATGGTTCATAATTATTACAAATCCAATTCACAAGACATTGGTTAAAACTATAATTATTTTTACTATCGGCTATGGTTTTATCCATTTCGTAGGTGTTGTTTAGCCTCGTTATCTGAACCGATATATTAAAAACAAATTAAATATTTAAATCATAGGATGTAATTAAGATCAATTAGAAAAAAAAATTATATTTTCATTAACAAATTATTAAATATTATTAAGTAACAATGTCATATAAATACTTTAAATTTAAAGTATATAATTATTTATTCAAAGCTATTTAATATTATAAAGGGAGGAATTTATAATAGTATAAAATGGTATTTTTAAAATCTTAAAAAAATTATGTTTTTATACCTTCTTAGTCAAACAAATTTTGTATATGATTAATCACATTAATACAGACCTTATAGTAAATTTGCTTTAAATATAATTGTTTACTTGGATGCAAATTGTATTAACACTTAAGCAATGTTGTTCTGTCTTGTAATAATTAAGTGCTCTGAAACAGCCCGGCGGCATTCGTTGCGTTTTTCTGGGATAAATTTGCGTTGTATGTTTGTGGAGTTGGCAGGTAATCTTAAATTTCCCTTTTCCAGTGCCAAAAGCACAGTCATTCGTGATATTCCCGATTAATTTTAGAATTGTACTTCTTTCGACTTCACCTGAACAAGACAGAACCCAAAACACAAACAAACGACCAGTTATGCGACCTCATTTGGATTATTTTTAACTCATTTTGGTATCCTTCCAATTCTTTGAACACAGTGCCGATTACACCGAGATTTGTAAATAAACAACCATCAGAACGAGAGAAAAAAAAAAAGAAGAGTCCGTGTGTGCGCGGAAAGAAATGCATTTCAATTTTTATTCATGAGGTTTATTTGTTTATTTCTGCTTCCTGTATCTACTATGAAATGAAAATTGATGGAAGGCTTCAAGGTTCTTGATTAGAGAATCGATAAAATACTAGCAGGAGAAACAGAAATGTATTATTTTGTCCATGTAATTTGAAATGAAATATCGCGTCGTAGATAGGGTTACATTTTTCTGCAAGAGAAATATATATTTTGGACAATAAAACCAATCATCAATTTAAGGTTTTGAAAGTAAACATGTTTTAGATTAAATGTGGGCATTTAAAAGTATATACGATAAAATAATTTTTACTGGAATATAAATATATTTTATTTCAAATTTATAATAATTGTTTTGTATCAAATATCGCGTTATAGATAGGGTTACATTTTTCTACAGGAGAAAAATATTATTTTGGAGGGGAGAAAAAAACACCCATCAGTTTCTGGTTTTGAAAGTAAACATGATTTAGATTAAATGTGGGCATTTAAGTATATACAATAAAATAATATTTTTTTTTTCCTATTAATGTATACGATTGAATATTACTGGAAATAAATATGTTTTACTTAAATTTATAATAATTGTTTGTATCAAAAAACTTATTATTTAACTTATTATACGAATTTTAATAAATGAGTATATTAAAAACTTAATGTATAATATTTATTACACTTTTTTCATTCCAGATTAATGAAACTGATTAAATGTTTAAAATATGTAGCACTTAAATATTTGTACAGAAAAATAAGGTCGATGCTGACATATTAATTCTACAAGGAAAAATTATTATCTTTGTTAAAAAATTACAAACAGGTAAAGCATAAAAGTGACTCCTTTTAATTTAGCGGCCTGGTGGTCAGTTGGCTAGAACTCTGGCCTTTGGTACCACAGGTTTGATGTTCAAATCTTGGTGGGGGCATGGGTGTTTGTAAGTACTTCAAAATTCACTTTAAACTGTAGATCCTGGTCTAATTAGCCCAAAGTGTCCATAAAATGACTGTAGAGTAACAAACCAAACGAAACCTTTTTAATTCATTCAGTTAAAAAATTCTACAATGTCTTAATGAGTAAAATTTGTTTAACAATATATCGTAATTTAAATTCAACGTTGATGTCATAACTTCTTATCGAATGCAATATATCGGGAATACTGAAACTGAATTAAGATATTTTGAATTTTGTTTTGTTTCAGTAATTTTTGCAGTGTTTTTATAAAACATCAACAAGACTGCTATTTTTTTTTCCACAAATATTTCATTTGATTATTTTTCGAATCATTATCATGTAATAGATAATGAAATGTGATTTCGTTGAGGTTATTTTAACCCTTTTATTTTAATAGTTAAGACTAATAACATTAAATCCGGAGAATACACCTTTCTAGTTATACAAGTGACAAACTTATTAATTTTGAATGGAGATTACAAAAAATTAAAGGCACAGCCTACCCTTGATAATTATATAATCTGAAATGTACTCTTGTTTCCTTTTGAGACTGAAAAACCTTTTGAATATAAAAGAGTATCTAGAATAGCTAGATAAAATATGTCAACATAAAAAGAGATTAAATTTAACTAGAAAAATCAATATTTTGTAGAGAAAAAAATGATTGAAACGGTCATTAGTCAAGGATTAAGAGGAGCCAAGGATTAAGGAGATTTTTATCGATTCTGTAACTAAGCATGGACCAATTGATCAAGAAAAATTCGACTCCACTTTGATTTTTTTTTTTTTATTTATTTATTTTTTATTTTATTTGCATGCTGTAAAAAGAAATATGTAGCAATGCAATAAAATACTATGCAACTAAATGATTAATAAGATAGCAAGGATAAACAGAGTGATTCTATTTATATATAATTTTTTTGTCATTAACTCTAACTTAATTTTGGTCATAATATATAATCTCCAAATTGAGGCTCTTTAAAAGAAATGTTGAATTTTAAAAAGTATCATTTACATCTGTTTGATTTCTATCGGTATACAATCAGTCACAAAAGTCCTAATAATGGCTTTTTTTTTTTTTTTTTTTTTTTTTTTTTTCCGAATTTATAAAAATTGGAAAAGCTACGATATTTTTATATTGCATTACAAATTACGTTCACCTATATTTATATTTAAAAAAAAAAATCACACTTCAAACTGGTAGGCTGAAAATAATTCAGTTATAAAAAATCACATAACACAAAAAGTGTTCGTACTTGTCAAAGAAAATGAAAAGTTAGTATAACTTAGCCTTGTGAATCAATGGCGGCTTCCTAGGCATTAAAAATTTTGTTAAAAGGCATTAAAGATGAAAAGATGCTGACGTAATTTAAATAATGCCAGATACTACACAAATTTTGCTAACAACAATGCATTTTTTAAGGAATCTTTATCTCTGACATTGTATTTTCTAACGCTTCTGTCAAATTCACCTTATGTTTTCGATGAGGTGGAGTATGGAACTGTGTAGGCACTTTGTAAAGGAACCATTCTTTCACAATCTTCGCTGTATATTTTGGATCTTTGTCGTGCAAGATCCATTGGCTTCCAAGCTACAAACTGCATAGTAAAGACGGATATCTGCATATTTGTTTTTAATATTTTCAAGTATTTGAAACTATCCATCGTACCTTCAATGAAGGTTAATTTCCCAACATCAGCTGCTTACATTAACGTTCCAAATCATGACTTTTGCTCTACTATGTTTCACTGTTGAACGATATTTACTCTTTATATAATCAATTCTTCATTTTTGCACTGCTTAATTTTGCGATGTTTGTCACTCCGAAACCATTATACTCTCATCAGTAAAAACGGACTGTTTTCCAAAAAAAAAAAAATCATTATAAATATAATCAATAGCAAAAAGTTTAGCTATTTTTGTTTGATTTGCTCTATATTTGGATAAGTATGTTTTTCTTCACAGAACCCTGCCATGAAATTCTTTAGATAAGAGGATTCTCCGAACTGTTTACTAGTTGTCTCTGCTATATTTTCCATTAATTCAGAAACAGGAAATTTCGAATTTAACGTCACTTTCCCCATCACTGCTCTCACATCTCAGTTATTCAAAATTCTTTTTGTCGTTCATTACGAGCAATGTTTTTACATTTCTGTTTAAAAAAGAGTAAAATATGATGTTCTACAAAAGCATCTCATATATGTACATTTTTGTGACGTACGTCAATTTTAGTTTTTTGCATATTGTAGAGAGGTAATTTGATTTCTATTACTTAATTTTTTTTTAGTTGTAATTCTTTAAATTTCTTTATTTCAATAGGTGTATGTTGACTTTAATGGCGAACTGTATATCTTATCTTATACGATATTGGAATTTTTAACAGTTACGTTGTTTTGACGCAGAATTCATAGTTTATCACATTCGTTTAATGTACATTCACGTTTATTCACGTAAATCTCACTTTTATCGAATTTATTTAATGTAAATCACGGTAATTCGTAAATGTACTTCCTTGTTCTAAGAGAATATGAACATTTTCTATAGTAGATTTAAATTTGTATTTCGTTAAAAATGTTATTATGCAATTATTTAAATATTTTGATTGATATCAAATCGATAAAGTCATATGACATTGTTTTTATTGTATGTAAATATTGCGATAGATGACTAGCCAATGACTTTTTTTTAAAAAAATTTCCCACTTTAAAAGGCTTCCAAATGATACTGTTGAAAATTTCCTTTGCATATTTTTGTCTGTGACTTCAAATAAATATGCCGTCAGATGAATGCTCCTCGTCGTGCGACGTGTTCGCTTAATTTAATGAATGGAAAATTTTGAAATGTATTGTCTTTTATAAAAGATGCATTCTTTTTTATACTGCTCGTATTGTTTTTTATTTTATCGCTTACTCCTGCATTCTATTAAAAAAATCTGTTTGGAAAAAAAATTTAATGTCCTTAATCCTTTTATTGCATTTTTCAAATTTATATTTGTACTTTTAATTTTCAATATCCTTTATCCTATCGAATACCAAAATTTTCCATATTCATATCTGTATTACTTAAATAATAATTAATTCTAAAATTATATATACTACGATTATATAAATCTCTTTTTATTTTTAATTCTTATTTTACCAATCACTTTACGAACAGAAAAAATATATAATGATTAACTTATCAATTATTAAATATTTTATGGAGAATTGCTAATTTGCGTATTTTAATGCGTGTTGCTTTTTTTACATTACATTTCTAAACGAATATAAAATAATGTAAAGTGCCAGGATGGGGGTTGTCCCCATCTGACACTTTACACCATTTTTTGTTGTGGTTCAAAATAATCACCTCCAAAGTTTGTAAAATATATACACTTACTTTGTTTACATTTGTGATAATTACGATCCACTTTAATCGTGATTATCACAAATGTAAAATCAAATTGAACGTTTCATTCATTTTTACCTAGCGATCTCGTACAATCGATATCGTCCCCAATTGTAAATATTTCCTCAGGCGAATGATACAATCAAACCAATGATCATCGGCTAAATCATTCCTCGATTCTGCTAGCAAACTCATTTTATTCCCCACCCTCTTTCGATTCATTTTTTATCTTTATTTCCGGTGGGTTGAGTAGAGGAATCATTTCCCCTTCGACTCGAACAATTGGGTTTAGCGACACAAAGAAGTGTGCCATACCTTAGAGTAAATGAAGTTGTATATAACATTTTTTCTTTCTTCATTGCTTTCATTTTCATGCTTTTTATCTACATTCTGTACATAATTGTGGTTCCTATACATTTATACATTTAATATCAGATTGTTGATTTTATATCCATTCAATGCGTTGGATAATTCTTGGAGATCCTGATCATCTTACATTGAAAGAAACCCATCTTACATTAGTTCGTTTGTTTCTTCCCATTTTGTTTATGTTTTAGTAATCGAAGCAAATGAGAAATTTAATATAATGCAAGCATTTTATGGTATACAAATTACGTAATGAAAATATTATAGTTAAGTTATAATGCATTATGCATTATTAGAAAAACTGTGTCTTTCTTCGCTGAAAGAAACATAACTTTTTTTAAATTTTAGTATACAATTGTACCTCGATATAGGTCCTTGCATTTAAATACCTCGTAAATTTTTTTCCAAATAAGAAATAAAGGGCAAATGATAAAACCGTTCCCATAAAAATATCCTACTGTTATTGGCATATCATAAACTCATGGGTTGGTATAGGTCACTGCTTTATTCTAAAATACATAAATACAAAAGAAATTAATTCAAATGCATACATAAATGAAAAATTATTGAATTTAATTTCTCTTTTCTGCCTCTTTTCTCCTTCTTTGATTTGTTGAGAATGCTAAGATTTGACCATTAAAAATCTATCCTAAGAACTTTGTTTCTGTCTTCGCCTTAGCATGCCTCGAAAGAAAGAATTTTTTTTTTCTGGAATGACCTGAAATGTTACAACATTTTCTAAACAAATCCAAATATATATATATATATATATATTTGGGGGAGGGGAGTGGAATGTGGTAGTAATTCTCTGCAAAGTTTTTGATATCTATCCATTTACAAAGCATTTGGCTCATGTGAGTCGTAAGCAGCCTGATGGTCAATTGGCTAGCGCTCTGACCTTTGATACCATCGGCTTCAGGTTCGAATCGTGGCGGTGGCATGGATGTTTGTGAGTGGTTCAGAATCCACTTTAAACTGTAGGTGCCTGTCTAATTAGCCTAAAGTGTGCAAAAATAACCGTAGAGCGACAAACCAAACCATGTGAGTCTAAATGGCATAAATCGTTATACCAAACAAAATTTGTTTGTATCCAAACAGGGCGTATATTAAGTTGGACTTAATCCAGAGCGGACGTATACAGAAATAACACTTCACTGCTATCGTTCGGATTTCATATATAATTTTTCAAATAAAAATGTGTTTTTCGTATTTAGTTTGATTTTTATTGTTTGCAGATTGTGACTTTGATTTTAAAAGTTATTTCATAATAATTTTATCGATTTTTAAATAATTGTGAAGTTTTTAAATGTTATTTTGAAGACTTTTTTATTTCAATGTTTTGTTTTGCTAGATGCGAAAAATTAATCCCATTCATGATATATTTATTATAAACAAACAGAATTTCTTTTCAAAAAAATTTTTAATATTTGAAAAATTCAAAAATTTATATATATATAAAATGAATTGCTCATATTGCTATTTACTAATCGGACAAGAACTAATAACCCAAACTATATATACCAAATATTACAATATTCATCCAAATTGTAATAATAGTTATATTAGAATAATAAAACATTAAGCGTACTAGTTAAATTGAAAAAAAAATCAATACCATTTCATGCAATTATTTATATTTTAGAAAAAAATAACATTAAAAATATTTCAGATTAGGAAACGAAAAATTGTCATTTTTTTTTTTTTTTAATGTAAACCTGCAGTTTGATAAATAATCCAATGTAATGTTAAAAATCAGATTTAAATTTCCTTTGTTTAACAAAAATTGACAACATAAACAATAAACGAAATCATCTATATAATTCGCTTAAATTCTAGAATATACTAGTAAAGGTTTGATGTGTCTTTTACTAAGCAATGTGTTAAAATATACTTCAAAGTATTTTTTTAAATAAATTTATTTTGGGCTATTATTTTTACACTTTGAAAAAAAAAAAGTGAATGGACTGTTGGCAAAAAAAAAAAAGTCTGCTTTTTTTTTCCCCGTAATTGAACGTAGTGAAAAAAACGCGATTTGTATTTGTAACTTTTTTTTACTACTGCAAAAAAAACTTAATTCATTGGCTGCGTTCAATGTGTTTTCGAATTGAAAGCAGTCGCGGCAGCCATATAAGATTCCATCTGTCCGAAAAGACTTGATCTTTATTTCCTATGCCAAAAGCAAAAGCCCACTGACCTACTTTCAATTTGTTGAATTTCGCTGCTACCAGGGGGAGACAGGTTGCCATTGCGAGCCAAGTTGTAAACAATGTCATGGCGGGTGACGTAACGGCGTTGGGTGTGCCATCTCGGCAACTTGATCGCCCGTCTGCTGTGTTGGGAAAAGAGCGCCGTTATTTTTTTAATCAATATTTTGATATCTATATATTTCAAATTTTTTTTAATGCATAAGAAAGAGTATGATTGACATCTTTAATTCATGTTAATAATATATTTCATTTTCCATTAATAAATAAATGTTAGTGAGTTGCTTAAATTGAAATTTTTCATGCGTTTATTTGTTTTCATGCGTTTTCTAACTAAATTTGGCGTAACTTTCATCTTGATTTGAAGTCTTTTTTATGTGATCGTATTATTCTCTTTCATTTCAATTAGCATATCAAATTCAAAAACCTTTTTTAAAAACTTGTGATCGTGTCTTGTTATTCTTTTACATTTAATTTTTAAAAGGTTTTTAATTTGAAAGAACTAATTTTTAATTAATTTTTATTATATCAAATTAATAGGTAGTTTAAAAAAATATAATTATTTAAAGTTATAATTACAAAAAATAAATAAATCTTTCTTAGAAATAAAAATAAATATTGTATAGTTAGGAATTGCATTTCAGTGTTAAATTGTTTTCTGTTTAATTTAGAGTTCCAATTTGAACTTGAGTTTCATTCAATAGTTTATTTTTAAATGAAAGAAGTATAATAATCCTTTTCATCTTTATGAAGAAAATGGGGAGTAATCAGAAAAATTGTCCAAAATATACAATTTTTAGAGCTATTAACAATAGAGAAAACTTCATCAAACTTTTTCATATGTGATATCTGAAATACATGTGTTTGCACTTTTATAATTTTTTTTTTTATAGCTTTCATCTCCCATACTATTTTATCTTCAAAATCTGCCATTTTTGATAGCGCCGTCTTTGTGAATTTGATCTAAATGTGTATAATCGTATGATTGTACTTCACATGATTTCCCGTTCTATTTAAACATAATTAATTTCAATTTTTTTTTTTTCCATAAAACTTAGCTTTTATTTTTTTAACTCTTTCGTATGCATACAAGGTGATTTAAAAGAAAACTTTCTCGATATATTGAATCCCTAGCTATCATACCGTTCACAGAGGCTTTATGTAATTTTCGTTTACGGTATCAGATGAAAAACAACAGTTAAAAAAATGTTAACGGTTACAGTGACAAAATTTCGAATCTCACAAATGGCAACACCTACATCTTTTTTTTATTTTTATTGTTATTGGAATGTGATCTCCGTTGTGAAAAACATAAACAGCTCTGGAATGTAACTGTAGCACGAAAATCACCGGAATTAGACGAAGAAAAGTAAAAGCAATCAATAAGGGCAGAAAAGCAACACATTTTATTGTGTTTCACAAATTTTCTACGTGACCTCCTTCATACACGATGGAACTTCGGATGCGGCAGATGGTGGATAGCACTGAAGCACGTACCACGGCAAGAGGAATCTGTTGAACCGGACTTCTGATGGCATCTTTCAAATCAAATGCAGTTTGCGGGTTAGATGCATACACTTCAGATATCCCCAAAGTCAGAAATCCATTAGTGTGAGATAGAAAACTTGGCAGCTACGGAAATGTGAAATTGCGGAGATATCACCAAACTGTTGTATTAAGTAACTTTTTGCAGAAAATCTCACAAATGGGGAGCGGCTTGTTGCATCTACACGACGTCAGATATCGCTGTAGGAATATCTGAAATCTGACGTGTATGCATTTAATCCGCAATATGCATCTTGATTTCAAAGATGTCATCAGACTTCAGGTTTAACAGATTCCACTCGCCTTGGTACGTGCTTCAGTGCTATCCACCATCTGTCGCATACGAAGTTCCATCGTATGTGAAGGAGGTCACGTAGAAAATTTGTGAAAGTTGTTTTTCTACCTTTATTGGTTATTTTCATTTTTCTTAGTCTATCTTGGGCCGGCAATTTTCGTGCTACAGGTACCTTTCCAACGCTATTTATGGTTTTTCAAATGGTTATCATATTTCAATAAAAAAAAAAAAAGAAGATGTTGCCATTTTAAATTTTCGAAATCATATGTATCGAAACTATAACTGTTAGAGTTTAACTTTTGTTTTCCATATTATTTCTATATGAACGCATATCTCGAAATACTTAAATTAAAATTTCATTCAGTCGATAGCTAGCGGCTCATATATCGAGAAAGTTTTTTTTTTTTATAATCACCCTGTATATATAAAATAAAATTTTGTGTAAAAATTATTTAATTAGAACCTTTGAGATAATTAGCAGACTGACGAATCAAACTAATTTATGATGCTTATTCTGTCATAACTTTATTATAGCGTTAGATATCATTTAATATAGTCTCTTCGATAATAATGACAAATATTTAATTTAGTTAAATAAAAAATTTTATTTATATTTTTTTATAATAAAATTGGGATTAAAATATTTATATTGTATTATTACAATTGAACATAATTTAAAATTTTTTATTGTATGTTTTGTTCTTTTACACACACACACTGAAATATTATTAATAAAAATATAGAACAAAAAATGAAAGTTACTTTATTTTAATATCTGGTAATTATAAATCTTCCTGTTATATATTCATTCCAAGAAAAGTGTTTTATCAATGTCTTCCGAAATTAAATCGGGAATGTTGCCTTTCTTAAACTATAGGAAGGAACGTAATTGCTCGATTTCATTCCATTTCTGCTTTCGATTTCTTTTCTATATTAAATATTATTTCAAAATTTTAACAAATGGAATTGATTGTTATGAGGAGGGGGTACTAAAAAGAACAAGAAAAGCTCTATCATGTTTATAATTGATTAACCTCAAATTAGATATGTAGATTACTGATTTTACTATTAATTAACATATAATAATTTTTAATTTATGTGACATTTTTAATATTATGAGTATGATCGTTTTCTTTGGAATTTTTAACTGTTTCATAGTCCCTGCAACTATTTTCATAAAATGCAGATTCCCGCATTTTTAACAAATATACTTTGGATTATATGTTGTTATAATGGAATGTATTTTATGTATCATTACTGGATTGTTTATTCATGAATGGCAACATATTTAGCTATATAACAGTGTTTTGGCGTTTATTATCCAACGTTCAAGAATGAAATTTTTCTTGTACATACAACTGCTACACTCCTTATAACTTGGATTTCTACGACACGATTCGAAACCTAGAAAATTTTCGTAACATGCTTTTGACATTGTATTCTTACAATTCTATTGTGCCTTAATACATTTCAAGAATTTGTTACTATCTCTTTATAATACTGAATTTCTTTTCTTTGTAATAACAAAGAGTGAAGAAAGACTTCAATAAATAAACAATAGTTTTTTTTTTGGGGGACTCTAAAAATTAAAATTATTTTATCTTTATACACATTGTCGCTCTAGCCAGGAATACTCAGACCGAGCCGCATATGTTGTCCCGCCGTTACTTTTCTTATTTCTCGTCTCATGATATGTCAATTTTATTTTTAAAAAGTCGTATAACAAGTTGTTGTTTTTGTTTGGAGATTTTCAAATGAAGGAGTTTTTTTTTTTTTTTTTTTTTTGGAGATGAAAAATAAAAACCAGGAACATAATCCTGTTTTATTTAATTTATAAAAAGTAAACAATTAAATATGAAAAAGATATTTATTGTTTTTTAAGGTATTACAAATTATTTACTAGTCTAGATACAGAATTCTAATTACTAGGACTTCTAGGACTAATTCCTAATTACTGAAATTTCTAAAATCAATATGTCGGCCATTTAATATTGCCATATTACGATATGCCGATTTTATGCAGATTTAAAACTTCGAATATGGAACTGGTTTAGAATGCTAAATAACGAAAGAGGACCTCTGACTTATAATATCAACTTATACTCTTAAATATAACACTCGACCATCAAATTTTTAAAAATAACTTCTAGTATGAATTATGTTCATTTTAGTCTATTTGACCTTTCATTTTGTTGTCTTCTATATTAAATTATTTCATTTTTCAAAAAACAAGTTATTTCTTTTTCCCATTTGATTATGTAGTTTTCATTGCAAAATATCTCATTTAAGACTTCATTTAGTGCTCAATAATTAGAAGCATTCTTTTTAATTACCCCTTATAACTTCAGAGCGGAGTACTACCATCTTGCGCAATGAATAAGCAAAATATATTATCATATCAATATGTTAAATTTGACTACATGAAAGGAAATGCTGTTGCAGTAACATCTATATTTAACACATCCTTCCAACCTCTGTTCCTACATACTTTAAAATTTAATTTAGATATTGCATTAAAAATTCTTAAGGGTAATAATTATGCAGTAGCTCTGATGAACAAATATCGGAAATCACCAGATAATCCAACAATCACCAAAGCGATTTTTCGAACATGGCTATTTCATGTTGAATATCAAAAATGCACAACTCGGATTCGCCGATCATCTCCGAAGCTGTTATGTCTATTTTGAAAATCTGTAATCTTTTCTACGTTAGCTATCGAAATCACGTTAACATTGATGTTACAGAACATCGATATCTTAAATCGGAATTTCATTAACGTCAGAATAAAATCGGATATGTGATTTTAAACTTAAATCAATATTCCGATACATATTTAAATCACTTCATCGCCCAGGTCTACTATCTGCATTGTTGTTGTTGTTTTTATCTATTCCTTTCTTACCCCTTAAACAAGAGAATGAATATTATTGGTTATCAAATTTGAAGAATTCACTAATTTATTATGGGATTACCAAAAACATGATCCATTTTAAAATCGTGGTCAATAAAGTCGTTGTGACTGCTGATAAATTACTTATTTAAACGCAAGTCTTTTTTTTTATCTATATATATTTGCGAAAATTTTCATTAGAAATCTTCAAAAATTCTTATAAAAAAATTAATAATCTAACATAATGCATTGCGAAAAAAAAAAATTATGTATATTACATAAATTTAATAAATATTTTGCTATTTGATTCAATTTTTGTGGTAACTAATCGCAAAGTGATTAGTCAAATAGTTTTTATTAATCGATTTTGCAAATATACTCATCTGAAAATCTTTGTTTGCAAACATGTTATATATATATATGCATACATACATACATACATATATTGATTTAAATGTGCATTGTAATGCATTATCTAGTAACAACCACAATTAATTTGTTATGTTCAATTTTAAAATAAAACATGTTTATGGCAGTTCCAGCAAACGACTATCCTTAAAATACATAATGAATTCTTGAAGTATAATTGAATATGCCATTTGCTGATGATTACAAATTAGAGACACTTTTATTAAGGCGAGAAATAAATTTAAAAAATAATCAAGATAAGGAATAATAGTAATTAAAAAAGGGGAAAATTAATTTTAAAAAAAGGAAAAAGAAGTCCCTGCATCCAGAATAAAGAACATAACTGGCAAGAATTCTTATTTTCCAGTTTACAAAACAAAACAAAAAGCATTGAAAATGTATTGCTCTATAATGTTTTGCTTATTTCAACTTAAAGTATAATAATATTCAGAAAAGAAAGAATTGCAAAGTCATCAATTTTTGAGTAATACTGCATCATCCTTGCATTGAATTTGAAATCTTGAAATTTTTAAAAAGAAATTTATTGTTGAAAAGCGAAATGAATTGAATAATTGTAGGTAAAATGTATATGCATGTACATGTATAATGCTTCTTCCCCAAATATCTGAGTTTAAACGACTCTGCCAAAGTATACAAAAAAATCTTATTTTTCTTAATTAAGCATGTCTTCTATATAAAAACGTTATAATTTTTATTGGAGAAAAATTTGTATAAAGATCCATTATCAGCTACATTTAGAACCATAAAACTACTTATGACAACCTATCTTAAATTGAATTCCCCGCCTCCGATCTTGGGGAATCAAAGGAACAGTAACCACTACTTTATTTTTTCACAATTTATTTCTGTGAAATATGCTAAAAGATAAATATTGATAACTCTACCGTCGGCCAGAAAAAGAAGAAGAAAATGGAATACCATTTAATATCCCATAATTGGTATCGTTTGAAATGATTCGTAGAGCAATGCAGTTGATTGACAAATTTAATCAACTCCTAACTCGGAATTTTTTCCATTATGGAAACCGAGATTTTTAGCGCAATTAATTTAGCATGTGAAATAAAATCCATTAAAAATTCTTTTAAACAGCTTGAGGAAGAGCAATTGAACGTCGAAAAGGAAGCCTCCCCATCATCTCCTGTCAAATTACTGTCTTGGTGCGCCAGATGAAAATAACTCTCAAAATTCTAAATCTTATATATCTTATCATAATCCTAAATCTTGTATGAAGCCTTAATTTAGAGAAGAAATTGACATCAAGCTTTTGAAAATTATCTGAAATACTTTGCATCCTCTGGAGAAGCACCTACAGTCTCTAATTGCTTTCTAGCTGACATTAAAGTTGTCCTTTCGAGCAACTTCCATAATATCAAGGTAACTCAACTGCCAAGCAGATATAAGAAATTATTCACAGTTTGGCAACTTAACCTTCTCAGGAGTGATTCAAATTTATAATGATTTACGAGATTAAATGATTTATCTTAAAGTACGTGTCGAGAGATACTCTGAGGAAGCTACTCTGTGCTTTAACTACAACTGCTTCCATCATTTCACATGGCAACTTTGGTTCAAAAGGTACATTGTCTAAAGTACGGGGGTCGGGGGGTGCACTTCAAATAAGTTTCACAATCGGATATATTGAAAAGTCCACCTGCATCAATTGCGGACTTCAAGGACATCTTGTTTCTTGGGACGGATGCAAAGGTTACCCAAAGCCTCCACCCAAACTTTCGTCAAGAATTATGGCATGGATGTTTGTAAGTGGTTCGAAATCGACATTAAACTGAAGCTCCCGGTCTAATTAGCCCAAGTTTGCACAAAATGACCGTAGAGCGACAAACCAAGCCAAATCAAGAATTATAGCTCTTCAGCAGAGAACCTTCACACCAAGAGCGGTTGATACGCAAATTTCTTTTTGCGTTCATACTGAAAAAAAGTTCCTGCTGTACTTACCTGCAATGATTATACCCCCATTATACCCAAAAATCTGAACAAAACATTATATGTATAAAAAGATTTTACAACCATGTTCAACTTCCTTGATGAGTTGAAAATTTATATAGACGGCTATTGGTATGAAAGAATCCCATTGTAAAAGTTAAAGATCTTCACTGGTCTCTTTGTGACAAGCAAGCGGATTAGATTTTCTACTTCCACCACCTAGCAATGACCAGATGTCTCCTCCCTAATGTAGGCGGAGCCTCTCATCTTCGTCATTTTTTATTGATGTTGATTTCTGCTACTTTTTATAATCATTCGATGGGCTTCAAGCCAATGCTACTTTCCTCTAGGTCCAAAGACAGATTGTTTATGGGTGCTTCGCAGCCAAATAGCTTGTCTACACACACCCTAATATTATGCTGAAATAAATTTGCATTTTATTAGAAAAAAGCCTTTAAAATATTGTGTATTATGCATAAAAATCAATTATACGCATGTTATAAAAGCTAAATTTCACTATCTATATAACTATGTAAAATAGCTGATCAGTTTTAAAAATCATTTAAATATTTTTAAACATAATTAAGTAAAAAAACATTTCTTTATTTTCTAATATAAGTGCAACCAATTTTATAATTAATCTAAGGCCGACATATTTCTGGTTTAAAGAAAAAAAATTATTCCAATAGCTTTAGTAAAAAGAAATGGGTAATTAATTTATTAAAAGCATAAAATATGCATATTAAATATTACTTATCTTTCTTTAGTTTTAAGAAGTTTCTGAAAAGAGACTTCGTTTTTCTGAAGTCAAAATTACGATAACTTCCATTTCTGTAAAATATAGAACTAAATTTTTTAAAAAATATATAATAATTATTTTTAAAATAATATTTTTATATTTCCAGTATATGCATACAAAATTTAATTAAAAACTTTAAATCAAACGAATTAAATAATTTCCTTGTTAACTTTCCACTTTTCTAATTCGCTCACTTGGCATGAAACATAATTTCGTTTCCCCAAAACTGATCTGTAATAATTATTTTTTTAATTTGGGAACGGGTACTAAATTGATATTTTCTTGATTATCTCGTGAGCATTTAAAAAAAAAAAAAAAAAGTGTATGTTAACAGCATAAAAATGTTAGTATGTTATAATAATTTTTTTTTCATAACTGTGTTTAATATTTAATGGGTTTTTTAATATTCCCACAAATTTGGCTAAAATTACGTTAAGAAATACTTTCAACTGGTACAGAAATTTAAAAAATATCTATGCGTGAGTAGAACGCGATAAGCAATACGTAA